>JAOBRD020142105.1:0-26431 GCA_027575215.2 Hydrozoanthus sils | reverse complement strand
AATATATAAATTAAATTTGTATACACGTTAAGTTTTAAAATTTGATTATATATTCTTATATATTGTGATTGCAAAGCGTTATTGGTTAGTAATTAGTATAAATGACGCTATATAAACAGAGATTATTTTGATCTTTATTATGCATTTCATAGTAAATTACATTATCTAAGAACATACTTATGACCAAAAAAATTGCTGGTGATAATTATCATCTTCACCATAAATTTAAAAACCGGAAGTTATTTTAATCTGTTAAACCAATTAAATTATATGCATGCAAAACTATTTACAAGAAAAAGTGAGTAACACGTCTTTGTGTTTAGTTGTACATTTTTTATTCGAACTCTAACCAAGGTAATATGAAGTGTTAATTTCCTTCTCTTGATTTTACTTAAATTATGAAATGTTAAGATCATATAGACCCTTCTAAAAAATGGCAGCGGTTTTAAAATTCAATTCTCTACAAACAGATTTACCTGGCTAGCCTCACTTTGCGTATAAAACAGTGTTTTCTTTTAACTCAAGTGCGATGCCAGTCAGGCAAAATTAGATGTAGACAAAAGAATATTAAATTCGCAATCATTTATGAGAAGGTATTTTTCCTATATTAAAAATACAGGGAAATTTCGATATAAAGAAGTTCCAGGAATCAGGGATTAGGTAATTGTTATATCGGTGTGTGATATTCGTTAAATAATGATACATTTTTTCATACATTTCTTTGTAATTCGGATAAAAAATTTTGTTTCTTTAAACAGATATGTGATTCTTTATATCAAAGTTGCAATGTAAACCCGAAAGTAACTTTAACTTCTATTTGTTTTTTGCTTTAATAGTAGATGAAAAATGCTCATCATTTGCAGTACTTACTGCGTTTCTAAATTATGTTTTTTTTTCAAGGCATTAACATGGATTCTCAAGGACTGTCTCGGAGGGAACTGTAAGACCGTCATGGTTGCTGCTGTGTCTCCAGCTGATAGTAGCTACCATGAAACACTAAGCACCCTCAGGTATGGGAATCAAGTTAAGAAGATCTTCAACTGGCCCAGGATTAACGAGGTGAGTCATTTTTTGCTTGATTTTCAGTTATATCAAAGACAGCTTTATGGATGACGCCACAAACTGTGCATTCAGACTTACTTTTCCTTCGATATAACTGTACTATATTATACATGATCTTAATAAATGTGTTCCATCCAGTACAACTTCACATTCAATACATGTGTGCCACCTCACAATCAAAAAAGATTGTTACAGATAAATATGTTTGGTAGTTGTTTGTTAGGGTTTCGACATCTTATTCATGCAAGACAAGAATGTTACAGACAAGAAGTAAATGCCGCAATGCCTTTGCTCTCGACAATGTCATTCTAGTACTGAAGCCTAAGCAGTAGGAGAGAAAATTTAGATGGATTGTACACAAACAGCATGGAAAATAACGGGAACCGAAGTCGCACACTTTCGTGTAATCGTGTAAATATTATTGTTGTATTGCTGCTAAATCTAAAAGTAACATCTGTTCCCTTCACCTTGGTTAACATGCAAGGAGAACGAATTAAGAATGCTTCTAAGTAGTTATCGAGAAATAGATTTATCAGCACTGGCGGAGCAAGCAAAATTACGAAATATCGTGTGTATGGAGTATGAACCCTGTTTCTTTTGTCAGCATTGAAATCATTTTTAGGCCTGTAAACCTGTAGCGCTCACCCCTAGATACGCCACTGGCAGAACTGTGTGAAAACTGATAAAACACTAGGTGCTTGACTAAAATCTAAGTTTTACATTCAATTTCAGGATCCGAGTGTGCAGATAATCAGAGAACTGAAGCTGGAGATAATAGAGCTAAAGATGAAACTGCAGGTATTTCTCCCCTTCAATCATGTTTTATTGCGGTGCAACAAGAAGGCAGCCGTTCAGAGAAATCAACTCAATTTCATTTTGCGTCGTTGTTGGCCTCTACCCTGACTTTGGCAGAACCTTGACCAACACAGAGAACCAATCTTCTTAAACAAGAAAGAGTCAAAATCTTTGTTCAGTTACTGTGCTCACTTAGTGGGTGGCTCCACCTAAATTGTTCTATAGTTGGTACAGGATTTAATGGAGCCGAAACCAATTGTGGAATTGCGCTTAGTTTGGGTATCCTGCTGATGAATAGTAACTGATTGTGTTTCTATTTCAGCAACATGTACAGTTTATCTGTACAAATTTAGATATACACGTTTTACCATATTGGTTGCAAGCAAAGAGTCTTAAACGATAGGTTACCGTGTGGTCCAATAAAAGGTCTAAGAACAATGCCCTAAACATCTTGCCAAATGACGTTGGTATGCCGTTTGAAGCTTTTCTTCTTCGCATTCCTTCGTCCTTTTTATTCAAACCTCACTTATTCCTTCTCTTTTCTCGATGAAATATTATACTTTATGAAATAATTTCGATAATACGCGCACTCTGATTGGTCGAGGACCATTTTCTAAATCTGGATGGAAATCATGAATGACGTCATCAGTTGTTATTATTTTATAAAAGCTTTAGAAGATATTTTCCGTGTTTCCATACTCTATTGGACACACTTGGGATTGTTGGAAGAAAACTCGAAAATATTTTGAATCACTCGCTTTCAGCTCGTAATCCAAACCTTTTCTCGTGTTCTCCCAACAATCCCGCGTGTTTCCAACAGAGTATGGAAACACGGAAAATATCTTTTTAAGCTTAAATATATTTTCTCACCTCTCCCCTTTGTACCAGATTGTTTCATAGCTCAAATCTTTCTAACTTAACTTAGGATACATTAGCATACTTTCTGTTCCACTCGACTTTTCCTGGTTCTCTTTTCTCCGCCTACTTTGTTTGCCTATTGTTTTCTTCCTTTACTATCGAGTTTTTTATCAAGTAATTATGTCCTTGCAAGTTGGTTCCAAATGTAAAGGCGGCTCAGTGGTTGGTTTTTGGCTTTGAGCGGAATGCAAGAAGAGAAAGAAATATAGTGATTTTTGTTGCTTTGTTACAAACCAAATTTGACCAAACAAAAGTTAATAGTGCTAATGGAAAAAGCTTGCGCAAAAAATGGGTTCTCTTGTCGATTCTAACACCAGGCCTTGGTCAATTCGTAGTGACGTCATAATTTGTCTGGTCACGTGCTATTGTTTTATTGCTATCAACACAAAGGCAGAGAATAAAATGTCTTTATCTTACTGTGTAAATGAAGACCAAAATCCAATTTCCTTTCTCGTATTTGTATTTGATAAAAAAAAGTGGTTACAATGAATACATTGACTCGTTTCTAGTTTGAAAAGAGTAACAAGCGACATTACCTTAGAATCAGTTACCTTGATTAAATTGGCAATTCAAATTCAATATTTTGGAACAAGTGCAATTGGCTGAAAAAATACTCTCTCGTTATACTGAGTATTTTGAGGATAGTTTGAGAAGCGAGTTGAATTTTATTAGTGCCTTCTTCGATCTTACAGTTTTGAATGGTTCTTGCAAGCCCACCAAAACACTAACAGCAAGTCATGCACCTGTTTATCTTCGTCTTTTCGTCTTGCTTGGAACCGACCTGCTGCGAAATAGTAGCCAGACAAGAACACTTGACAACATAAAAATTATGAATATATCGGCGGTCGATAAGGGTTTTCTTCCCACTCCCCCCAGTAGTTTATTGTTGTCTTTCTCTTCTTTCCCACGAAAGTGCCTCCGTATGGCAGGTGTGGAAATTCTCCGATAATGCCTCACGTAAGCAACTCGCTAAATATTTTTATAATAAGTTCAATTTACGGGATGAGAAAGCGAAATACACGATTTTATCTGCGAATGAACTTATAATGTCAATCAGAATTCACCAGGTGTTTACAGCCAAAGAGAAAATACACAAAGATTTGGTAAGATCTCAAATTCTACCTTTGTATCTTCCGACTAATTTGTCGATGCACTTATAATCTTTAAATTTCAACCTTTCGTGAACATGAAGCCAGTATTCTTGTTCTTTTTTTTCTTAAATTGAACGAAGAAAATTCTCTAGCCGGAAGCCGGTTGCTTAGAAATAACAAGTTTTTCATAATCAAAGACAAATATATATTCAGCTTATAACCTCAAGAAATAAAAATAATTTGTGTCTGTGTTTTCAACTCATTCAACTCCCTGAATTTTATTAGGTCTTAAACTAATCTTGAATTGTTTAGTTTCCGTGTGTTTGCTGTTTGTTAACAATATTCCCCTATCAACTGTGTTTTTGAATGGTGGAAGGCAATTGAATATTGGGTTATTCCAATTTTGCGGCCACGCGAAGAGCAAACACTTGTACCCAGTATTTGCTCATTTGCAAATGATCTCGCGTTGTCTGTTTGAATTGGCATCTGCTAGCAGTTTAGTTTATACCGACTAAAAGCTAGATGAATTACCCACAACAACTTTTTGGTACTTTTTGCGAGAAAATGCGAATCATTAGGTGGACTCAACGAGAAAACCAGCCGCCTGTGAGTGAGAGAAAAAGAAAAATTTAATCCTTTTTATGTCATCATAACAATATTTGCAAAACTGCGAAATATGTTGCCTGGATCCCTTTGCAGTTGGTTTGATGTCGGGGTTTGTTGTCGGGTTTCTTTACCTGGTTCAGTGATTCTTTTTCATATTTATCAGACCGGAAACAATGCAGACACGGACGGATTGCATAAAACTGAGAAGAAGCTTCAAGAGAACCAGGAGCTTATGAAACGGCTAACGGGAATTTGGGAGGACAAATGGAGCAAAACTCAAAAGATCATTGAGGTAAGACTTGATAAAGCAGTGTTTACTCTAACATAGTCCGCGGGTGTTTGTGCAATTGAAGGTATATTTCTTCTGGATGGAAACCTCATTCATTGATAATGTTTATGAATTGTTTTTATGCGTTTCAGTTAATATTAATTTCACAACTGGTGGGTAGACTTTTTAATGATTCGTTCTCGTCAAGCCTGTCATCGCTCACAACGAAACATAGTTTCGCTAAAAATTTTAAGGTAAAGCTTTTGTGAATACAATATCGGCAGAATTATTTGGAAAAAGTGAAATTAGTTTTCTAAATTATGAGAATTTAGTTTTGCAAGTTCAGTGGTCATTTTATCCTGTGAATGATTTGCAAATATAAACGTTGAATATAAATTGTCGCTCGCAGTGTGGTTCATGGCGTTAATAGTTCAAAAATAAATAAAATGTTTTTGCGAAATCTATAAGGCATAATAATCGCTCTGGCTTCTTTCTTATTCAAAACTAAACTTTCGAGTTGTAGCTAGGTATAGAAACAAAAAAATTGGATGTCTAAATACTTTGGCGTGTCTAAAGTCACTTCCCAGTGACGACGTACAAATGTATTCCCCTCTACAAGCGACTGAAAATTTTTGGCAAGAATTAATACTAGTTGCATTATTAATGATTCTAAACCCAGAATCAGGACTTGACAACATGAAAGTTTTTGAATTTTGAGTTTTTTCCAGAATAATTTTTTTATCAAGATAAACGTATCGTGACGACATTTAAGTTCACCTGCATCGACCCCCGAGATATCGAACGCTGTGTTAGTTTCCTGAAACTCAGCTTTGTGCAATATCAGTTGTGAAAGTAAAATAGCAGTACGTTTGAAATACAGAGTTTTCACTCAAATCCGGCTTTGGCGGCTTTAAAAACGAGTGGGTGACAACGCAGAGACTTGATCAAGGCCATTCAGGCAGCTCTTAATGTTGTTATTAAAGGTCGACTTTTATTTAATGTTTTTTTTTGTAGGCAAATTGCATCTTTCTCTGGAACAAAAAAAATCGTGCAAGTAAAGAGTAACGACAAACTCAATTATTAACATTGTTGAAAAGCATGTGTGTATGCAAAACAGAAAGGATGCTTAACGCATTTTGTTTCAGTTCGAGTTCAGTGTATAAAGGTGCCGAGTGTAAAGTCGTAAAAATCTTGGCTTAATTTGTTTCTAAACACATCGTAATATCGACAAAGTTTTTAAAAATGCCGTTATTACTTTTCGGTTTCTTTCTTCAAAGACTTGTTTTTAATTGGAGGATGATTTTTTTTGCAATATATAAGGTCTTTAAGGAAACAATAGAGAGTAGTTAAGAGCTTTCAAAATATGCCTAATATTACCCGGAGTTCCCCTTTTTTAGAAAAAAAAAGTTGATACCATTCTGGATTTACACGGTTTTAGTTAAGTACTCCATTGCTACCGGTACAGATTAAAGGATTGTCGATTCAAAGACTTGTTACTAATAGTTGTTATTTAGTTACGGTTAATATCTGTGTGGCGGACATATTCGATTTAGTTAATAACCGTTACCGTTGATTTCTGCAAGGCTTGTATAGTTCAGAGTTGCCAACTTTCACGAAAATAAAAAAACTCTGGGTTAGTTTCAATGTTTAGGTTTACGAAAAACGTCTTTAAAAAGGCGTAAGTTGAACAGTTGCTTTGGAGGTTTCTTAACACATGGTTAAAAAGTTGAGATATTCTTTGAATTAAGTAAAATCGGTTTTTCTGGATCAGTTGGAGTGAAAACTTGTTATAGTTAAGTCTACAAAATTTTTTTGGAGCGATAGATTATTTCAGTATAATAGATTTGCTTTTAAAGGACAAAATTTAAGTATGAGTGGATATTCAAGTTCTGAAATTACTCTCGTTCGGTAAAATTTGAAAAATATTCGGAATACTTTTCAAATTTGAACGAACGAGAGTTATTTCTGAACTTGAATATCCAGGGGCATATAATTTCAAGAAACGTTGCTTTGTGAACGGAATACTTATTCATTTTATGGAACACAAGATAAGCCTGTATATTAGTGCTATACGTGAATGTGTCAAAGTGTATATTTGTTCATGCAACAGAACTGCGCTCGTATTATTCATTTCTAAACGTTGATTTGCATCGTTTGGAAGCGTGTGTTCAAACTGACCATTTTTATGTGAGCCTATTAACAGCACAAACCTAAAAAGCTTAGTAGGCTAGAAGGCTAGCGATTTGGTCTCGTCGTTGAGCTCCGTGCATTGATTAGTTTTCAAAACTGTTGTTTTCTAATAATGTATTAACAGCGATTCCAATCTCGATCTCATTTCGGCATTGATTTTGTGTCGATAAAGAAGAAAATTAAGGAAGATAGGTAGTATTGCATGAAAAATTTCGGTTACAGTTTTCGCATAACAAAGTATTTATCTTGTTTAACTTCCAGATCCCTGTAGTCAGATTATAAACTCTTGCAGCCTTTTTATGAAAACGTCATTTGTTCGAAACGTTATAGCCATGACAAAATGTTAGACAAGTATCGTGGAAAACTGACAGGGAGATAGTTTTGTCCATCAAAATTAGAAAACGTTTGAATGAATCATCATCAATTAATCTGCAGTGACATTTTTGAACACGAAAGACATGAAAGACAAATTTTGCAGTGGTACTGGTAGAAAATTAATTGCGTTCGATAGGTTTAAATATCGTAAGCAGTATACATTTGACATGAAATCAAGAGCTGTCAAATGAAATTTATTTTAGTTTTTTTAAAATCGCTATCGCTGGAAAACATCAAATTTACATAAAGAAATTTTTGAAAGTTTTTACTGGCAGATTTTGAAATAAGATTTTCCTTATAAAACGGAGCAAACTTTTCCAAATTGGTAACTAGCTATTTAAATTGAAATAATGCTGAGGAAAATTTGGTGACAACCAACAACTAAACCCGGGTCCCGTGAAACTTTTGCAAGTGCGTGGGTTGGTTTACGACAAAAGTTGCTTGTCAATTTCTGTGTACCTGATATGGCGCTTGATTACCTCGTCAAACACTCGCCTGAGTGGAAAATAAACGCGAACGCGACTTTATAAAGTTTTCATTTCCTTGTTAAACATATTATATCCGCTCATTGCTTGTAAGTGTTATTAAATTTAAGAATAAGGTGCGACTTTACAATGCAGCCTTTGCGTTTCTTTTGAAACAGATAAATCTCCTAGCTCTCGAGGAAAATTTGAGTCGGCCGCTGGACGAAAATTGCAACCGGCTTGTCGGGACTAGAAGCTAGCTTACCCTGTATAGTGCCTTGTTGAATTTATAATTTCTCAAGTTTCAACGATCAAAATAAATGATCATATTAAAAGGATTTCAACAACTCTGGTTCAGAAGTTTGATCGAATAACATCAGTCGTTTCTACTCTTCACGACGAGCAAAATGTAGTGGTCTCTTTAATAATGTTGAAACACAACTTCTTTTAAAGTTAGAATGAATAACACCAATCATTTCTACTCTTCAAGAGGCAAGCAAAATGAATGGTCGCTTTATAGGGTTTTATCAACTGGTTCAAAAGTTAGAATGAATAACGCCAATTATTTCCACTCATTTAAGAGAAGCAAAAAGAATGGTCACTTTGCAAATCGACTGGTTCAAAAGCCATCGTTGATTTTTGAAAAAATAGTTTTAGGTATTGTCTATATACTAAACATTTTTTGGTTTGCTCGAAAACTTTTCGTATCAAACTAAATCAACTGTCAGCAACTGTTTTCACTATACACAGTATATAAAGAGGATTTCCCATTCGTTTTTGCCGGAAAGCAATTTATTTTACTTTTAAGACCGACTTTTGTACGCTTATTGAGGATATCGCACACTTTAAAAGTCTAAATTACTGAGCTGTCGGTAAAACGTGGAAAATTATCTTGCAAACGAAGATAACTCTATTACATGCTGTTAAAAAATTCTGTACCAGATTATTGAGAGCATCCTATTTTTTATTATAAAATGAGTGGATTAGAGAGGAATCTTCGTTTCTAATCCTAATTCAATTAAACTCAAATGCAATCAATCCAGAGGATTGAAACTAAAATGAAAACGACGTGCGCTTGCATGCAAGGATTTTGCGATTGATGTCGCAGGACTGATGTTCGTTTCTTTTGATAAAATTTAGAGCCACACGTTCATATTATATGGAATATTTATATAGGATTACTTAGAGAATAGACTTGATGTGGGAATTGGTTTTGTTCTTTGTGGCTCCTGTTTGAGAAATTTGCCAACTTTCAAGTTTTTAACTCAGTTTAAGCGAAAGGCAGCATTAAGTTGAGGGCCGAACATCACTGACACTGAGCTTTTAGGTGATCACCAGTCTCGATTCTTAACACTGCATACAAAACTAGAAGCTGCAAAAGTTCATACTCTTGTATTAGAGACAAATAATTGACGTCAAATAATTGCAGTAGCGGAGACAACTAAAGTATAAATATTATACTATCTGTGAATGATTCAATATGAAATCCAAAATTAGCAGTCGGCGGTTGTAGAGTTCAACCACGCAGTATCAAGATATTCATTTTAAACTTGTTGCAAGTAACCCCGACGATAACAAAGTTAGTATAGTAAAACCAATTCAAGTTTGGCGAAAATACAATTTTCTCCTTTGAGTGTTTTAAAAAAAGCGTACGTTTTGAGTCAGAACAAGCTCTTTGATAACTTTTGGTGCGAGAAAGAGTCGGCTATACTACTGGAACTGGCTGGCACGCAGCGCGGTAATTAGCATTTTGTTAACCCTTGAGATGAACTCAACGACTCTTTTTATTGTTAACAGGAATATTTTCTAGTAGCGTATAAATTATAGTTTGTTTCAGGTGGTAGCTGCATGCGTTTAAAGAGTGTTTGAGCTCCGGCAGTTCATCTGACCGTTAACTACAAACTGTATAAGAGGCTTGTTAAAGTATCGAATGATAGCATTCATTGAAGTCTATTCGGTAATACACTTTACTTTCCTTTTTACTTTCTAAACGTAAAAGAAAAATTCAGATCATTTTGGTTGTGCATGCCGAAAGCTAGGTTCGCGTATACGTATTTATAGGAAGAATTTGACTGTTCTATCCAGCAAAAAAAAATTATTTAAATCAATACTGATATTACCTCTTTCAACACAGAACTAAAAGTAGATATGTGTTTCAAGGTATGAAGTCGAAGTAGCAGTGCGAGTGTAATTTTATATCATTACCATCGAAAATATCTATATTACAATGTGTTGACCTGTGAATAGAAAACCAGAAGTAGGTTAAGAAAAGGTTTAGAAGCAGCCTGGTTTTCGGTTTTAAGTATCTGTACGAGTTCTGAAAACGTTTCCCAAACGCCTTCCTCCTAGGAAAGAGCACTTGCGGTCACAGAGCTTGGCTCAGCCCTTAAGTTTGAGACTGAAGAACCGCACTTCGTGAGTCTAGGGGGAGGGCGACTAAGTATAGGAGTCACCCTATGCCCCATTAATAAAGGTGAGTGTTGAGAAAAGGGATATAAAAACAAACCTGACTTTAGTGCAAGGAAAATGGGCCCTTTTTGATAAGGACGATACGGTGTAATTCAATCTGCAAAGACTGAAGGTCTGAGATCTTCAAAGTATATGCTAGCAGTAGATTTGGTCGCTGTGACAAAATTTTTTAGTAGCTGTGAAAAAATTTATTAGTTCAGTTCTAGTCAAAACTTAACATGTTTCTTGGCGTCCAACCTCTTCAGAATGTGGCCATGAGCCAAGCGAAAGCATTTTTTAAAAATACAACTAAAAATAATGGAATAGTAATGTAATAATTTTCAAAAAGTAGTTATTTATGTAAAACAAAGACCTTTTTAAAATATAAATAGTATATACTGCGCTCCGAAATAAACGCTCAATGCCTCGCAAACAGTAACAAAGCTGTTTTTCTAGTCTACCGCAGAAACTAAGTCCACGTTGTATACCAAGCAACTTGACAATGGTGCACGTGAGCACCATTTTCCCGCCAAAAGCAACTTGGCAATGTTATACGTGAACGCCATTTTCCCGCCACAAGCAACTTGACAATGTTGTAACTGAGCGCCATTTTCCCGCCACAAGCAACTTGACAATGATGTACAAACCATGATGTGAACATCAATTTCCCGTCACAATTTTCTGTCTAAAACATCAAGACCGGTTGGCCTAAACATTGGGTTTTTGGAAACACGACTGCTCAACTTGAAATACTAATTAGGACAGAAAAACCCGTGAAACAGAACGTTTCTAAAGATAAGGATATGTTTGAGTTATAAAATACCAGAACAACACTAATGTTGTGAAAGGTTTTCTTTTTTTAAGTGAGTTCATAAGGTAATATGTTTTAAACAGCAAGTATTTGAATTTTTCAGGTAAAACTGTAATTGGCGCCGCATCGGATGGTTTTAAACCGGACATCGTACTGAGGGGAAGAGGAATTGAAAGGTGATGAATCTAATTTAACAAATTTTATGAGTTGGCTTGCATACACGTGAGAAACCAACGTCATGTAAAAACAAGCACGCTTTACTTTGTGACTTTCCTGTCGTTAGTTGTAAGTTGTGTGCCGGTTCAAAAATGTCTCTGAATTCGTGAAACACACACGTGACTACGGGCGTTGTTTACTTTTGGTTTTGTAAACACAACAACCACTTTCTAAGTACGGGTTCCTTGATTATAGTGAGCACTGTGTTATTGAATACAATGGAGACGCAGTTGTGTTGCACCCAAAGGCACCGCTTTGTTCTGTAGATGGGATTCCTATCGCCGAACCAACCAAGCTACCACAAGGTGAGTAAGCACCACAGTAAAACCGGCTAAATCCAAAACTCGTGCGCGCAGATAAATGATGTTTTTAAGTACGTTAGCGCTAGTGAAAAATATTGTGACGGACGTTCGCGCGTGTAAACGATATTCTTAAGGACGTGCGCGGTAGTGAAAGACGTTTGAATGTTTTTCATTACCGCCGACGTCTTAAAGAATATTTTCAAGGACGTGCGCGCAAATAAGCGATAATCCTAGATACGTGTACACAGATAAGTGATTATGCGCTAATAAACAACAATCTTAAAGACACGCGCGCAGACAAACGATATTCTTGAGGGCGTTCGCGCATGTAAGCGGTGTTCTTAAAGACGTTGGCGCTGATAAACGATATTCTTAAAGACGTTGGTGCCAATAACCGATTAATTTTGGGCGTTCGCGCTAATGAAAGACATTTTCGTTGGCGTTCGCGCATGTAAACGATGTCCTTCAAACGTTGGCGCCAATAAACGATTATTTAAGGACGCTCGCGCTAATGAAAGACGTTTTCAAGGACGTTCGTGCATGTAAACAAAGTTCTTAAGGAAGTGTGCCCCGATAAACTATATTTGTACGGACGTTCGCGTTCGGTGGTTGATAATTTATTGTGTATAAGAATACTTAAACTTAGAAACACATTAATTCAAGTTGGTAAAAAAGACATATTATTTAAACTATGGTGTTATTATTCTTTTAGCTCTTCATATCCATCGACGTGACATTTTAGAATTTGATTGGTTGAATTCGAACTTATTTGGAAATACATGAACTTGAACCAAACTTGAAGTTTGTTTATATACTTTGGCAAACGAACGAAGGCTGTCAGGTTCAAGTTTGCTTTTTCCTGTCACGCTTCTTAAGTAAATATTTGCTGTATGCTAAGCTACTCTTTTCCTTTTGAAAAGCCTGACAACAACAAGTTCACCGCCGTCTCGCTGGATTCCTTTGTTGTTAAACTGACCAGCCGTGTCTTCATGTTTTGCAGGCTGTATGTTATGTCTGGGAAAATCGAATTATTTCCGCTTTAACCATCCAAAAGAAGCAAGAAGAATTAAGGAAGCAAACCCTGGGAACAGATTCTCGATCGTTCCGGACGGATATTATCCTGGTAAGTCAGTAAACGATGTAAATGATTCAAGGTTTGCCTGAGTGCCTTCAGTCATGAATAACAGTCACCGAACTAATTTTCAAAACACCAAAAGTCGCCAACTATTTTAGACTCCACATTGAAGTGATATTTAAATATTGTTTCAATTAACGATGATTCGTCTTACAAATTGCGGCGTTTTACTGTTACAATAACCGTACAGTACACTATATTGGAATTCCTTTTCAGTCTCAGGATTTTATCGAATAGAATGGTATATAAATGGCAAGAAGAATCGGCCTACTAAACGAAGAATCTCTGAGTAGATTTTGCTGTTCAAATATGTTTAGTCGGCTAAATTAGAGGCTCTGATGTTATCCGCGCTCGCCGTCTCTGGAAGCCAGTAAATTTAACTCATGAGCAGGAAATTAAGGTCTTAATTAGTAAATGTAAAAGGGTCACATTTCGTTCGCTATCATTTCTCTTTTTGAAGCAAGATTTTCATTCAAGAACTGTAAACAATAGTTTGTCTAGGCTTGAGAGATTGAACATGAACTCCGTGAGCAACATTTCAGCATGTCCAATTCTTTCACACTTAAGGGTATAAATACATTTTCACTCAACCTATGTTTTCTATTAGACCGCTTCCTCGTTTGTTGCGGCTCAAGTAAATTACAATAATTTCCTATGCTTAAAAACGTCGTAGTTTTGGCCATTACATGGTCTATCCCAGTTAAAAAGTAGGTCTATGTGTGTGCTTCCATGTGTGTACCTGTGTGTTTGCGTGTACGTGGAAACACGCGATCGCGTGTCTGCGTGTACATAGGTAAGTATGTATACAGTATGTGGAAGAGCGGGATTGGCAGGGAGTGAAACCGTGTTCACGACGCCACAAAAAAATTTTTTGACTGAAGTCTTTCCGCTTTCATCTCTTTTCTTTTCCCTATTGGCGAGTTGTCTTTGGTGTAAGCACTCAGTTTTTCAGTATTTCAATTACTATACGTGAATATATCGAATGCTATTGCTTTTGTTTGGCAACTATTTGTTTCAGTCGAAAACATAACACGATCGTAAGTTTAGTATATAGCTTGATCAGATAAGAAACTTTTGTTTGCAATAATAGAAAAAGAATAGAAAAGTCAGATGCTAGTAGTTTAAGCTATAAATTGTTACAATTTTCTGGGCAAAGTGGCCTGCTCAAGGACAAAACGCTAAGATCTGACCGGGGCTCCAACTCGGCCACGGCGTCGCGGACACTAACTATAGACTTTAGGTCAAGTTGTCCTAACAGTATGGCCCTTGTTTTCGTTGGAATTGTTCTAAAATGTCATTGTTGCAGTTGTAGTTTCCAAGCAACAGTGCGTGAGAAATACTATATAACTAAACTCGTTAACGCGAAGCTTTTCACTGCTTTCGATTTATAATCGATTTACCTTTGTTGCAAGCATGCAATAGTATGTTTTTTGTAATGTTCTGTTGACAAACATTTGGTTAATAGCCGTTCGTCTTTTCTTTAGATGTCGAGTTGGCTGTAGAACAGTGGAAAAAAGACAGACAAGAACGCGAGCGACTAAAGAAAGAGAACGAACGCCTTCAAGCCGTGGAACGGCAGTACAAAGCAGCTGTAGAAAGAATCGAGTTTGAAAAATCGCAGCTCGTTGAAGAACGACAACACCTACAAAACTTGGAAAGACAGCAAAAAGAGGCGGCCGAGACGTTTGAGAAAGAAATTGCCTCGCAAATCCAAGAGCTCGAGCAACAGCGTCGCGAGCTCCAGTCGTTTGAAAATGAGAAAGAGAAACTGCTTCGTATGCAGCAGCAAGTTAACGAGGGAATGAAGAAAAAGGAAGAGGAAAGAGCTACGACCGAACGTTCCCGTCAAGTGCAGCAAGAATATTTGAGAGCAAAACGAGCACTCTTGAAACTAGACGGAGAAGATAACGACTTGGAGCTGGTGTCAGAAAGTTTAGCTATTGAGGAAGAGAGACAAAAGCTGGCTTTGCTTGAGCTGGATGACCTTGAGAATGAAGTACTGACGACTGAACAGCAAAAGAGAGACAACAGCCTCTTGGAAGAGGAACAGAGAAAACTTGAGGAAGTGCAGAAAAGACAAGGTGAATAACCCCTGAGTTTTCCCAACCATAAATTGTAGTTCAGTTGCTAGTTTTGATTAAATCTCATTTTCTCATTACCATGCAAACGTCATATATCGGTTGATTAATATAAAGAGAAGTTAGATATTGATAAACCAGCTAAGGCTAGGTATCTAGACAGGGATAACATGAAATGTTAAACGATCACAAATGAAAGAGCTAAGACTCTCTTTCGCACTAATTTTTACCGTTACTTCAGTAATTTGTTGAAAATACAAGAACAGTACTGGATCGTTGAACTTCGCAATTTGGCAGAAAAAATGTTGCAAAAATCATAACAGAAATTTAAAGTTGGCGAGATGTTCGAAATGGCAACTCACATCAAACTTATAACCGGTTTTAGGGTTGACGTTAAAAGTAGAATTATCACAAACCGGCACTGTGTCTTACAGTTAAATATTCAACAGAACAAAGTTTGACTCTGATTGCCGTTAAGACATTTTCTTATTTTCAATTTTGTGTCTTCAAATATGATTCGAGGTGACTCGCTTAATCGTCTTTACGGCAATCAAGATCATTCGCTTCTTTCTGTTGCATCGAATTTAGTTCATATGTGTTCATTTTCTTGTTTGCTACAAGCATCACTTTATAGTATTTCTAAAAAAGTTCTTTCTTGTCTCCCTTAGGCGAAATGGTTCAGCAGCTGGAAAAAGAGCTGAACGCACAGATTAAAATGTTGAAGGAAGAACGCGAAGCTCAGAATGAAAAAATCCAGAAGGAGCGCGAACGAATCCTCATGATTGATAAACAACACGAGGAAGCTTTAAGTCAGATCGAGCTTGAGCGGCAACGTCTAGAAGAGGAAAAAGAAGCGGAAAAGAAAAGGCTCCATGAGGAGAGAGAACGCTTATATGAAATGGAAGCTGAGAGAATGCAAGCGTTAGAGAAGGCCGCCAAAGAACAGGAAGCCGAGAAAGATTTAATCGAGACTGAGAAAAAGCGATTGTTAGATTTAGAGAGCAAGCATGCCGAAGCTGTACGCGAACTAGAAGAATCTATGATATCAAAACAGGAAAAAATGGAGCGTGAAAGGCAGATAGAGTTTGAGTTCTTCGAAACGGAACAGTTGTTATTGGAAGAGCTGGAGCAGAAACAGCGCGAGGCAGCGGAGCAACTTGAGAAGGAGAGAGAAGCGATGAGGGAGCAGCTTGAAAGAGAGCGAGATGAGGAGAGGTCAAGATACCACGAGGAGCAACAACGGATGAAGAATAAAGAAAAACAACAGCAAGAAACGCTAAGGTACTTGAAACAGGAAAGTGCATGGAGTGTTAGGCCTTCGGGATTAGGGAGGAAAGGGTTACGTGAAACTATGTGAGAGAGAAGTTGGAAACGAATGAATTAACAGGTGACGGTAGTGACAAACAGGGAAGATATGGAACGTTCAGGATGGACGGGAAGAGGGGGAGGGGGGTTGAGAGGGAAGCTAATGAGAGAGCTTAAAAGGTCAAGATACTTAAAGAACAACAGCTGAGGGAAAAAGAGAAAACAGCAAAAGGTTTTTTTTTGGGGGGGGGGGAGAAGGATTTGATTTTAATGGTACATGTTAATTCATACATCTGTACTAGCTGTACAGAAATTATGCTATAGCTGTTGCGCCTGGTTTCTTTTCTCTTGCTGCATTGTATTTTGAAGCATCTTAGATAGATTACGAGCTGTCCCTGTTCTTCCTCTTAGTTCGTCCGAAGACAGTAAATCAAGATGGCGGAATAAGTAAACGTGGGAGAACTGGGGCTAGGACGAAAAATATCCCAGTCCCAGCTCTCGCGCGTTTACATGTTCCGCCATCTTGATTTACGGAATTCAGACGAACTAAGAGGAAGAAATGGCACAGCTCGTATTCTACATCTTAGAATGTGTATGAATATCTTAATAACTTCACAGGCAAGTGGAAGAAGAGCGCAAGAGACTTCAGGTCGAGCTAGAGACGCATCAGGATCAGGTACAAAAGGAAAAGAGCCGCCGGATGTTGCTGGAGCAGGAATTCCGCAAGATACGGAGCGGCGGCCAGGCTGAAGGTTTGGTATCTCTTACAGCACTCGTCAGCCAGGACCCCAGCCAGGTGGGAAAGGGTAGGACCCCCCAGGAGAGGAAGAAGCAACTTGAGGAGGAGAGAAGGAGGCTGATGGATCTAAAGAGAGAGGCTGAAAACCTTTTGGTGAAAGCCAAGGCTGGCACTAGTGATACTCAAGGGGGGAAGGCTGCAACCAAAGCCGATGAAGAGGTATTTGTTCTACAGTAACTGGTACTCAGGAGGGTTGGGATAGGTCTGACGCAATCATTTTGCCCGTAGCACTTAGGGGAGATCGGATGAGACTGGAGGCGAGGAAGATATAATCTCTGTACAATGCTTTGGAGGCAAAGGCTATCCTAATAGATACTCAGGAGGAGGAGGAGGGGGGGGGGGAGAGTAGCCACCTACCACCAGCAGAAAAAAGACTGGCGCTGGTACTCAGGTCCTGGCTTTCAATTACACCCCAGCCATTCATGGACTCGATAGAGCTATATTTAGCTCGAGTGAACTCAAAAAGGAGAGGAAGTGTTATACCTCTCCTTCCTCTCTATTCCAATCCCAAGATCAGCCGCCAGCCAAGCCTATTCAAGAGAATTGAGGTTTAACTTGAGGCACTCGAGTCAGTTGTTAGTACGCAAGCAACTTCGTTAACAGGGCTTTCCCAAGGAGAGGGCGCCCCTTTCGGGGAAAGCCGTGGTGACAAATTTGAATAACCTGGCTGGGGCTGAAAGAGTTAAAAACTCCTCTGAGTCCGCACTGAGTTCTGACTTGGCAAACATTCAAAGGCATTCGCTTGTAAGCGTGCTAACCTTTCTCCGAGGAGAGGGGCCGTCCTTTTAGTCCTAGGAAAAGCCCTGGGGACGAGGTTGCTAGTTTATCAACTTCTATCTTCTTACATAACTCATACCTTATAAGACATTTGGTAATGAGAAAACTGGAATCAACCATATATTAACTACTGAAAACAAACAGAGGAATTCTCCTAAACTGATAACAGGAAAAGTATGCCGGGTTCCAGTTGAAAAATTTAGGCAATACGCCATTCCACTTATCTGGGGCTTAAAGGGTTAAGTTAATTTGTGTTTGCATTATTTCTTTAAGGTTTCGGCAGCCCTGGAAACGGAGCGCAAAAAGAGAGAAGAACTTGAAAAATTGCTATCGGAGGAGCAGGAGAGAAGAAAGCAGGCCGACGTTGAAAGACAAAAGGTCGAACAACTCGAAAAAGCGTTAGGAATGGAACGACTTCGGCGACAAGAGACAGAGAAAGCGTTGTTTGAAAAACAGAAAAAAGAAGAACTCGATCGGGTTGCAGCTGAGGAGAAAGCTCGTAAAGAGTTGCTAACAGAGAAATCTCTTAGCGAAAGGCTTCCTGATAAGGTTGGCTACAAGCACGAGATAAATTCATGCTTTCTTGAAGTTTTTTATTTGTTTGTTTTCCTTCCCGTCGCATTCCTTGTCTTTTCTTTGCTATTTTTCACTTTATTTATTTTCTGTTGATATGTAACTAGCCTGTGAGTTTATTTAGCCGTACAGTAATCGAACCGCGCGCTATATTGGACTGATTTAAAAACAGACTGTCCAACCTCCAGAGGGCTCCAAAAATCGGGATAAATTTTCCAAGAAACATTGTCTTAAACGCCGAAGGCGTCTTTGCTAGGGGGGTCTGGGGGTATCCCCCAGGGAGGTTTTTAAATCTAGAGGCACCGAAATGCCATTTCTGGTGTTCTAACACAATATTTTCTGTCAAAAATCGGAACTTTTGCGGGGGTTTTTTCCCAACAAACTCTGCTGTTGGCTCACGAAACAATAGATGATAATGAATGACGCTATCCCTAAAAACAGAGGTTTCTTAGTTCTTCGTGACTACTCGACTAACTGACTGTTCTTGACAGCTACTTAGTACTCACGCTCCATGTATCCACGTCATAAATTGGTTTTGACGTTTCTTGCAGTTTCTTCAGTTTTTCAGGATATCAGAGTTTAGTAATTCTGTACTTCGTTTTCTTTTTTCGAGAATTTGACGAAAATATTGCAACACGAGTCGAAATAGACCCTTTTCCAGTTCCAGGTGCCGCTGATAAAAGTAGACTGTCGGTGCACGTACTCAGGGTAAGCCTCGAACCGAAGTAAAATATTCACAAATTCCAGGGAGAAAAGGTGTTACTCACTACTCAGTGTATTTTATTTTAAAATTCCATTCCTCCACGCTGGAATTTCTGAATACTTTACTTCAGTTCGAGGCTTACCCAGAGTACGTGCGCTGACAGTCTATTTTTATCATTGGTACCTGGAACTGGAAAAGGGTGTATTGGGGTTTTACCAATCCGGATCGGATGTTGGTCGGGATTCGGGATTTTGAAGCAAAATCGGGATGGTTGGACAGTCTGTAAAAATCAAGTGCTGATTCAAAAAAAGTTTAAGTAAAAGTTCCAGTCAGAGTCCTGTTCATACTCAGTCAATCGTATTCGTAACCGAAATTATGATCTTGGTGATAACCGTATTCATACTCGTTTACACTGCCAGAGTCATCGTTTCAGACACTGTTTCACGCACTACCATAGTCGTAGTTACAGTGCAACGGATATGCAGATCCTTAAATGCATGGCGCTTAAAGCCCCTATCAAGCTTAATTTTTTACTTTTAAGATTAAAACTGTTGTCATCTAAGAACTCAAAATTCGAATAAGAAAAAAAATTCCACGTCCTAAGTATGCTTTTTAACCAAAAAAAGATTTGAAATTTTGACCGAGCAGAGCGGGGACTGGTAATCTGTGACGTAGCAGCAGTGAGTGTGTGGATTTTGTTTAAACTTTTCATTGCTATTAAAAATAGATAAATAAATTTTTATTTCAAACAATTTTAAGGGAATAATTCCTTAATTAAAGTTATAAGAATGTGACTGTTGTAGCCAGAATCCAATGTTTTGAGATAAAAAGGATATGTCTCTGCCTCATGCCTCCTGCTACGTCATGTGCCTCCTGCTACGTCAGCAATGCACGTTTCAAGCCTAAAAAAAGGAACAGGGACAACGAGAAACTGTTACTACTATTAAAGGGTTTTTCATCTGCAAATTAAAAAAATAAGCTTTAGAGGGACTTTAATCTTCGTTAAATAAACTCGAACGAGGATTAGTGTTGTGAGAAATCGTGCTCGCCTATGAGTTGTAAAAATATAGCCTAGCTAAAACTAATGACGATTTCAAAAACTGCATTCTTTACACAACTTTGTTGAGATTGGCCAAATACTTTGCGAGTTACCTGTGTATCCTTAACCTAACTGGAGTGTCTTGATATGATTTTATTTGTTAAACTCTTGTGGTTTAACTCACCCCATGCCATGTTTGCACACATAAATGACACTGTTAACATTTAGATTCACCTTGTTTTTCCTATTCTACAATTACTAACTTATTTGATTATTTCTGTATTTCTATCAGGTAAAAAGCCGACATTCTTACTCCTCTACAGACAGCGGAGGGGATATAAATCTTGCCCAACATATCGTATCAGCAGGGCACGTGCTCGAGAACTGCCCATCAGTTAAAGTGACCAGCACGTGTTGCAAAGGCTATTTATCCAAATTGGGCGGGAAGTTTAAGCAGACGTGGAAAAAGCGATGGTTCGTCTTTGACCGCCATAAGCGCGCGCTCTGTTACTACACAGACGAACACAAGCGAGAGCCGAAAGGCATTATTTACTTCCAAGCTATACAGGAAGTTTATGTGGAGAGTTCGCTAAGCAATAAAGGACACTCAAAAACTGCTTTCTGTGTAAAAACGCCACAGAAAACTTATTATCTGGCTGCTCCGAGTGGACTGGCGCTTAGTATTTGGATTGACGTCATTCTGACAGGACGAGAAGGAGCAAACTTCACCTACTAGTCATACCACACAAAATGCTTAGAATTCAACCGAGATAAAGCTCGATTGTCATATCAGATTATGCCCAGTTTATTTTTTTACATTTCCTGCGAGATTCACCAGTGTAGTCTGTATTTCACGGGAAGATTACTAAGCTACTTTTTTCAGAAAACAATTCATTGTTCTGGACTCTCATCGTGACCAGTTTGGAAGCAAAACTTGTGCTTCGGTCAGCAAAAATATCCCAGTAACTTTCCAACATTAACTCTTTCAAACCAAATAGTGTCAAGTGATGAGTTAGTAAGTTCTCCTTATTTAATTCTGTAATACAGTCAGGAACTTGTTGGGAGAATTTGCAAGTCATCAGTGAGAAATTATGTTGGAGGATCAAATTTATAGTCTCAAAATTATCTTATTTTTTGTTGATACTGTCGGTAGTGTTGATAAACTTTGTAAGATGTTGTTAACGCGGCTAGTTTTGCTTTTTATTGTTCATATAAAGCTTTTTGGAGACAGGAAAAGAGCTAAAGTTTTTTAAGTCCGCTCTATCAGCACGTTAAAAGATTTTACTAACGTCTAAAGTAATTAAAACCAACGCTTAACAGTTTGATAGCCATGTTTATCCCTCAAAAGTTTTAATGTTCGTGCTACTTCGAGTGTTTGCTTGTTTGTAACAGTATATAAATATTTTGAATAACAACTACTCGCCTTTTGGATAAATTGTTTAATATATTAAGAAAGAACTTGAGAGAATTTATTCGTTTCTATTTTGTACAGTTCGTTTAAATTTAAGAACAGTATTTTGGAATGATAAGGACAAAAGAGAGTTCTAATTTTTATACATATAGAAAAACTTGTAAATTATCCACAATGAAACTTAAAAAGCTTAAATAATCACCGGAATGGAGCTGTGTTGGACTCGCTTAAACTAAAACATGAAAATGATAACCCTTGCATTTTCTGTTTTGTGGTTGGGAGGGGAGGGTGGGGACAGTCAGTAGATAAATACTTCCGTGTCCATAATCACCGCTTTCATTGTTATCGTTTACACCAATAAAGATCTTGTAAAATAAAGCATCGGCGTCTTCACAAGATAACAGTTAATCTGTAATGAAGTATTTTCCAGTTGGCAAGTCTACCCAGCAAAGCGGGGATAGTTGAACAAATGTTACCGTACCCCTCTTACATTAGCAAAGGGTGCATTCACTTCCCCTTCGCGGGGGGGGGGGAGAAATGCAAGAAAAAAGACCGAGATAAAAACACATATTTGACCACTTTCAAAGCATTAAATGAAACTTGATGAATAGTTCAATTGGAACAATTTTGGTAAAGAAAAATCTCTCGTATGGGTTCCCTGTGCGTACACTCGTGTACAACGCTGTTCTGTATCAAATCCAAATGGTGGCCCTCGTGTCGGACGATCATGATAGAAAACAGAGCTTTCAAAACCCGAAAGGCCTCAATTTCAAGAGAAAGTGGAATTGCTAAAACCTCTCAGCGCCTGTAGTAGGCCGTTCTATCCGGCGGTAAATGGCAGCCAGCAGCTGAATGTATCTATTTACTTGTGCTATGATTAAGCTTAGTAAGCTTTAAAATGGTCCTCGGCCAATCAGAACGCGTGTTTTACTGAATTTATTTTTCAGTGTTAGAAGAAGCTGGTAAATCGAGTTGGCTGACGCGAGAGAACTGGGGCTAGGGCAAAAAAAGGAAGGGAGGAGGTGTGAGGGAGAGAAAGAAAAATTTTTTTTTGCACAATGAACTGATTTACAACATCTTATGTTTGCTAGTATTTTTTTTCAGAAACATGGACATTGTTACCTCTGTAGAGAAATTGATGTGTGGAGCAACTTCAGTTTATATTAATGGAGTAACTTTTGAGTAACTTCTTTAAGTTTGAGAAGCTTTTGAGCAAATTTTTAAGGCTTTTTCGAGTAACTTTTAAGGATTTTTTGACCAGAAACTGTCTAGGCCTTTACACGAAGAAATTTTTTTGCGAGATAAATCACCGAAGGGAGCCATTACAGCGTGTAACAGCCGCCTAAAAAATGACGAAACTTGTTGCGAGACAAGTTCCACGTAAAAATGCCAGCATTTTCAATATGAAAAGAAGATGGTGTTGTTTTGAAACAACTTGACCGGCCGTAACGATTCAAATATAGGTCCGAGAAATTGGGGAGTCCGATCCCTCTGTGATGTACAAACGTTTCCAACACTTCCGCTTCCGGTTTCAGCCTCATACGTCATCATACGTAATAGTAATAAAGTACAAAAAAAAACCGCTTGTACTGGTTGAAAAGCAGCTGCGTTGTACGTTGTACGGGTAAAGTTGGACATATTTGGTTTTTTCTCTGTTGTTAATTCTTTGTATATTGTACATTCAATATTGACAATTACAGGTAGACAAGAAAGGACGGTCAGCTCTTTCAAGGCAGTCTTATGGATCCGTGACAAATACCGATGGTTTTGCTATACTAGCGCTCGTTGTCACGGCTGCGGTTTTATCGCTTTGGTTATTGTGTTTTCATTCATAGGGTTTAAGGAATTGTTTTGAATATCGACGATTATGACAGAGTTTGTAACGATCAGTCTGGATAGTAACCAGTGCGATATCTGTGAGCAAGATACAGGCGAAGAACTGGTCTCTTGTGTCGTAAATGATCGATGTTTACGGCAAGGTTGCTCGGACCAAAATTCCTTCGGAAACTATAAACGTGCCCACCGTGATTGTTTGGACAAATGGGAATCTGTAATGCGGATAAGTATGAAACCATTAGGAGAACAGTCGAAAAGAACTTGGAAAAATAGAATTATGGAGTTTGTGAATTCTAATGGTGGCAAATGTGAAGAACAATTAGTTCAAACATTAGCACCGTCACAACAGACAAAGCCAAACACCGAAAGTTCGACAAGAACACAGGCGCTTTGTTTGGATACAGGACAGTTTGAGGACAACAAGTTTCTTGTTGATGAAACTTATAGTATAAAGCGTGTTGGCAGCGCTCGAAAAGTTCGAGTTCATTCTGTTGATATGGAAAGTGTCAGTGAAGAATGCTGCGAGAATCGAGGAAAAACGAAGTGCAGCGTCGACATTCACAGATATACCCGGCAACAATGTGAGTTGAACGATAATTTGTGTTTATATTTACTATTGTTTTTTTTTTGTTTTTCTCAAGGATCGAAACTGAAATCACTTGATTCGCACAAGCTGATATCGTACTAATTTAGTTATTATGCTGTTTTCCGCATGTCAGTCCGTGTGTTTTCAACTTACTGAGAAATTAAGAACAGGGCACGCATGTGCATACAGACATATAACAAGAATTTAAAAGATGGTTAAATTTTAGTCTCGCCACAAGCTCAAAAACTGTTTT
Organism: Hydrozoanthus sils; assembly: GCA_027575215.2. Taxonomy (NCBI): domain Eukaryota; kingdom Metazoa; phylum Cnidaria; class Anthozoa; order Zoantharia; family Hydrozoanthidae; genus Hydrozoanthus; species Hydrozoanthus sils. Next base: position 2,390 of record JAOBRD020142105.1, on the reverse strand, counting down.
CTATGCTATTTCTTCCTCCATCTTTAGCATAAAATAGAACTTAGTGATAGCTAAGACACAACAGGAAACGTTTTTACAGTCTTTGAGTTAGTGACAACATTTTAAATTAGTTTTATGTTTATATATTCTTTTCCCTATGGCTATATGTGCAACGCACACAACATTTTGAAACCTATAATTATACCTTTATCACACAAAGCTTTAATTATTACAATTGCATTCCTTTCTTGACTTTAAAATAAATGCCATGTCATCATTAACTTTCAGTTCTGTGCCATTTTCAATTTAAATATGTTAAACAATGTTGTAATATCATTTTGTTTAATTATTTATCAATATATTGCAATATCTATATAACTGTACTGCTTTTCTAGTTGGCGATATGCTGTTTTAGGAATACAAATTAAGTGTCAAAGCAAAGTGCTTTGTTTTGCATCTAATAATCAAATATTGCTATCTGATTGGCTTAAAACCTGTTGGCTTGCCCTACAAGACCTGGTTCTGGAAACTGAGGTTTAGTTGTCTTTACATAAACATCACTGCTGCCTGGTTAGTGCTGCTGATAGTATAAGGTGCCAGTCTGTCGTGCGAGAGGACTTGGTTTGATTCCAGGTGCTGCAACTGGACCGTCATTCAGGATCGTAAAATAACTGAGGAGAAGATGCTGCCTTTGCTTTTACACCTGCAAATGATTAAACCTTGGCATCTTCCTCGAACAAGGATGTTATAAACCATAGGTTTCATGGGCAGTGGAAGCAAACAATTATTGGGGGGGGGGGGCAGAGTGGAAGTTGTAATAGTTTCTTATCAAATCTAAAACTCCATTTTAAAAGTTGCTGTTGTTATCCAGAAAATTATTGGGGGACCAGTGCCCCCTCCCTCCAGTTTCCACCCATGGGCTGTTGAAGTCCTATGATTGCAATTTCTTGCTACCCAAGAGTAGTGAAGACTATATAGACTAGAACTAAAAACTAAATTAGTAGTTTTTAACTAAAACTATCTCAGAATTCCATAAAACTATGTTCATCCCCTACCTAAAAAAGTGATTCTCATAGATACTTTAATTTAAACCAATGACAAGCTAGTGTTAAGACAAATTACTTTTACTCACAAAAAATTGCCAAATGATAATAATTGACCTTTTCGGCCCCAAAAGTGACAAATGCTATATTGGTAAGTTTTGCCCAGGGAAAAACAAATGATTCATCTACAGAAGTTGGAACCTCTTGTTCTTTAGCTATGAAGCTAGTTTTTGTTGAGTTTACTTAGTTTTTGTGTTGTTATATCATTAGCTATTTATTTATTTATTTTATTTTACCTTTATTTTTTTTCCTTGTAGTCAGTTTTTTTTCTTTTTTCTTTTTATTCCCAAAAATTGTATTTGTAGTGTCGAGATTTTTGGAAAAGCATAAAAAATTATTAAAAAAAGTTTTTCCTAAGGGAATTTTTGGCCCAACTTCTAATTTAACAAATATTTAGTTGTGGTATAATAGTGATTTGGATGATACAAGATCATAATATAACTTTTTGGAAAATTCTGTTTTAGTGGAAAATTTTACAGTTAAAGATTTACAAGATGCTGTTACAAGTTACAAGTTGAAAGTTACAGGTAAAGTACTTTTATTAGTTCCAGTCCTGTCCCAGTCATGCTTGCAGGAGTCCTACGAGAACTTTTATTCCAGTTAGCTCTCCATTTTTCCATTTTTTGCATTCAGTGACAAATTGTAGTTATGCCCTTAACACTCCATTTGAAGTTTTTTTGTTTCAGGTAACTTAGGTTGTGTTCTATTGGGAACAACTATTTCAACCTAAACCGGTTTTGGTTGGTTTGGTTGAAATTTCCAATATACACATTTCCAACCTTTTTCAATTGAAACATTTTCAACCCTTTCAACCAGGGTCAGAGTTGATTGAAATGGTTGATCAACCAAACCAACCAAAAACGGTTGGTCCCAATAGAACATGACCTTTGTTTCATCTTTCATTTGCACATCTTTTACATGGATTACTTTGGCATTATTTTGTTAGTTAGTTTTATAGTTAAAAATCTTGTATCCACTCACCAATTGCCCTAGCTACCATGCCAGTGGTCTTTCTTTCCTTTTTTCCTTTGTGGACATACAGCCTCTTCCCATTTTCTTTACCTGATTTTGATCATTTTTTTCAACTGCTCAGCACAATTTGAGCCTGTTTGTTAGCTACAGGGGGGGGGGTTAAACAAGGGGGTCCTGGGATACCTGTGACCCCCTTTTTGTAAGCCCTTTTTAACCAAACAACCTACAACAGGTGGCGAAAACGCAATGACAATCTGGTGAGCGCCCTCACTTTGGTGCAGTGTGATTCCCCCCCCTCCCCTTTCTTCCCTTCCCCCTTTTGTGTAAGCCTTTTTT
>JAOBRD020141995.1:0-10020 GCA_027575215.2 Hydrozoanthus sils | reverse complement strand
ACTTCGGGGTCAAAAGGGTAGGGGTGACCGTCGGTAAAGTACCCGAAAACACCCTAAAAAATACCAAGGCATAGAAATTTCCCACCCTAAAAATACCTATTGGTTTTAAAATTACATTAAGAATACCAAATGAAAGCTGAAAATTTCCCCTGGGTATAGCAAGCGGGTCGGCGCAAAGTCCCCTCACGTTGCGCTGAACGTGACATGTAGTAAAAAAAGGCGCGCGGACGTTTGCCAAAGGACTTTTGTCTTAACACACACGTTTGCTAAAACATGGGACTGCAAGCAGTCCAATAGCTTGGGGTTTTTAAACCCTAAAAAATACCAAGCTCACACACAGGATTTCTTTTAACAACCCCTAAAAAATACCGCACTCGCAATTTTAACCCCTAAAAATACGACGGTCGGTCATACCTACTACCGCAATATAGGAAGTACCCCCCCCCTCCTCCCCGGGACAAACCTAAACTCGAAGTTATATGACTTTCTTTAGTATGTGATTACCTATTGCAAATATAAGATGATAACCATTAGTGTAAGTGTGTTCTGCGTGCGTTGAATTTTTAAATGTGTAAATAAATTTTCAAAAAGCACATTAAAAAGTTGCTTGTGTTAGCGCAAAAGGAATTCTTGGGGAGCTAGGGGACTGTAAGAGATACTCAGCTTTTCACTCTGCAAGGTGAAAGAGTGGCCATTTAGCCGACTTTTAAAATATTTGTAACTTGCTGAAATTGAAAGATCAATTTAGTTTATAGATTTTTCAACTCTTGGTTAGTCGGAGAATCCTGCGGCTCACAGTTTAATGTCCTTATCCGAGAAGACGCGAAAGTCTAACCGTTTGCAGATGTTAGAGCAAAGACAGCACCTTCTTCTCAGTTATTTTAAGTTCCGGCACCAGGAATCGAACCCGGGCCTCCCGCACGACAGACTGGTTCGTGACAGGTGCCTTACCAACTGGGCTAACCAGGCGGCGATCCAACACTTACAAGTTATTCATTACTCAAATCAGGTTTCTGCAATCTTTAATTACATTTAGAAAATAAGCCCGAGATAACGCGCGCTCTGATTGGTTCATTGCTGTTTTTTCTCCCGATTTTTATAACTGAATAGAAACCGCGGTATGACGTCACATAACACAAGAAAATAGTTAAATTATTTTTTCTGTGTGGACTAGAGAGTTATTTTCTAGAAGGAATAAAACAGCATCGCTTGCCGGTTTCTAGACAAAAATGGAACACTATGTCGTAGCAGACATTCGAAAAGTAGAGAGCTCAACACTTTACGTTATAGTGTGTTCTGTTTTTGTCTAGAAACATGTGCGAGACTGTTTTATTCCCTTCTAAGATGAAACTTGGCGACGAGTGACAAAATGTGATCCAGTCGTAAGAATTATAAGCCTGTATTGATAGAGTCTATCTGCATATCGGCCTATATCTTTCTCGAAAACCTCTCACAATAAGAACATGAGTTTTTAGATAACTTGGTGCCGAAAGACAAATATTTCTATTTGTAGTATATTTAGTTCTGTTGACCGGTTAATACTTATCTTGATTATACTTCATTAGCAAGTGATCAACCGCCTGGTATGCAATCGTGTTTTCAAGTAGTACATTCCATTTGTTGACGATTGCGGCTTTCATAGTTAATGAGTTTGTTTGATGTGTATCGCTTTCGCAATGCAATTCAATTCTGATACAAAGTACAGTTGTTCATTTCGAGCACATGGTACAAGTATTCTATCATTGTTTGCCGCACGAAGTGTGTAATTAAGACTCGTATGGTGAAACACACAAAACGTACAGCGCACTCTACCTACATAGTAGTTAGTGTCATTGCAAGTATAACTAAATCACTAGCATTGTTACTATTTTGAAATGATTATGTCAGTGTTAGCAGAGGGGTTGGTCTAGTGGTAAGATCTTTGCCTCCCAATCTTGAGGTCCCTGGTCCGATTCCCGGCGTGGTCGAGGGTTGAATACTTGGGCGATTCATGAAGGCTGAAGATCATAATCATGATCCGGGCTTGGTAAAATATATGAGTACCAGCATACATGGACCGCTTTGAAGCGGCTGCCTGAGGAGTCTATACATGCTTTCGGTCCACTGGGATAACTGATCATTGTAAAGCGCCTTTGAGCATTCATAACCACCCTAACTTGTTTCGTATATAACAATGTTTTTTATTGCGTAACTATTAATATTTAGCTATTTATCATCGACTGGTCGAGCATACTCAGTTTCTCCTTGGAGAATTATTTTATGCTGTTGTGTCACGTTACAAAAGTTCTCGATCTCGTGGAAAATATAGTACAACACACAAATTTCTGCGGAACTGTGAGAATATAGAAACCTGAAAAGCGAAACAACGGAAAAGCTACTTGTTCTTTTAAGACGGCAACAAATAATTACGTCAACTGTCAAGTATTTAAGCTTTGTGTGATGCTGATAATCCCAGAAAGAATTTGCCATGTCAACGTATCATTTGTAAGGTCATGATATGACACATCAGTAGTAGTCGTTCAGTCCACTGACAAAAACCTAAGATGAGAGTAAGAAGTGGATAATAGCATTACACGCTAGCTTTAGTAACAAACTCAAAGGTATTGCTTGTACGCGGTGGTGAAAATGTCCTTACTTGAAAAACTGCGAAAACTTGACAAGCTCATAAGAGATGAAGTGACATGTCCTGTGTGTAAGAAAGAATTTGAAAATCCGAAATGTCTTCCTTGTTTTCATAGTGTATGCGAGAGATGTCTAAAAAAAATAACTGGCGCAAAGAACGCTGCTGAAGTAATTCGATGTCCAGTTGACCAGAGAAGATCTTTTCTTCCTGACAAAGGTGTCAGCTCGCTTCCAAGCAATATTCTCTTGATTCGAATGTTAGAAACAGAAACGACGCCTGCGGGACGAGAGAGAGCGCAAACAAAATCTGCTTTGAAAAATTGCTGCGAGAAAGTACAAAAGATTAGACAAGCCGTCGAAAACAAAGTTAATACTGCACTGGACAAGGAAAAAGACAGAGTTAAAGGACAAATTCACACTTCTGCTGAGAGACTAAGAAGGTTGATTACAGAGAAAGAAAGGGAAGTGTGCTTGCAAGTTGATAAAATGGTGGCAAACGAAATGGAATATTATTCAGAAACAGTTGCAGATGAAATTCTTGACCAAACTGAGTCTTTATTTGAAGATGTTGAAAATATGCTAAAAAAGCTGCAGACTGGCAGAGTCAAAACACGGACAACGACTAGTAAATCTTTCGTCAACTATTTACTTGAACTTGACGAAAGCAATGTGATCTCAACTATCGAGCGAAAGCCGTGTTCCTCGTTCATACCGTTTGTTTTGGAGTTCACAAGCAACAAAACTGTTTTTGAATATTTGAAAGAACAAAAACTTGGACAAGTTAAGTCGCATACGGGTCGTTTGTGTAATCTAGATCAGAACGCACTATCGCACACAGATGCAGACCATGTCACAGGCCAAGTAATTAGAACACTTGAGGTACCCGATGAGATAAAAGACAATTTCAAGCCGTCTGGTATTGCTGTTAGTAAACTGGGACAGATTGCTATCACAGACTCTGCAAATGATAGGGTTTTTATTTTTGATGAAAATCACGAGTTTTCCCGTTATTTTAATTGTAAAAGCGCCAATGACGAAACCGCATCACTGGAATTAGAACAGCCAACCGCAATTGCTTTTTCTCAGGATGAAAACATAATTCTAAAAGGCAGCTGTAATCGCAATGGCCAGTCTTTAAGGCTTTTTAGTTGTTGCGGAAGTTTCCTGGGATGCCCAATTCAAGTGAGCGTTTTTTCTCGATTTACTAGTATTTTCGTAGACACCACAGGGCGGTTAATCACAGCATTTAACCATCCAATTAGTAATAAACCGTTTATCCGAGTTTTTTCCTCAAACGGGCTGCCAGAAATTGCTTTCCCTGTGCGGTTTTGTGATGAGTTCACAGCAAAGGAACGCCGGAACAACTGCATTCGAGTGGAAGATGTTCTATATTGCCGAGGGAAATTTATCGTTTCTCTTTCGGATTTTGCGCGCAATCGTTGCTGTGTTCAGATCACAGACCGCGTTGGAAGTCATTTAAAAGACTTACGAGAAGAAAAGTTGATAGAAGATGACAGATTGTACCCAATCAAGATTGCAGTAGACCAGGTCATGGCAACAGTGGTTTGCTATTACGGACTAACAGGGGTGGTCTGCGTGTTCGATCTTACGGGACGACACATGTCACAGTTTAGCATGGTTTCCGGGGTAACCGACATTGCGTTATCCATTGACGGTAATCTATTGGCTGTTTGTAATCAAACGAGTCCCGCAAAAGTGTGTGTAGTTACCTACTGCTAACCTCTGTAAGACTAAGAGACCCTCTCGCATTGCCGCAACAAGATTATTTTCCGGTGGTCATCGCATATTGATACATTGCCTTCGTACAAGATCTAGATTTGTGGACGCGCGGCCTTTTATAGAAAATCTACAGCAATAAACCTCCCTTTGTTAACCCTATCAGTCTTAGTTGTATAGGTAAATTCTCCCAACTAGAACCCATGCTTTACGTTGAACAAGTTTGGGAAAACTTCACTTTTCATCATCTTCACTAATTCGCTGTGTTTGATCAATCATCATTTTCTCATTACCAAATGACTTCCTTTATGGGTGTTACGTACGGAGAAGTTAGAAATGATAACTGAATCGGACTGGCCAGGTTAATCATAAGTTGAACCTTAACTCGCACATCAACATTTTGAAAACGAGGCTTTACTGGTCGGGAACGTCCTAATCTGCAATTTTGCAAAATATGGCGATCTGTAAATTTACCCATAATTCCTAGCGCATAAAAACGCAGGGAGAGGATCTGTAAACCTCAAATTTAACGCACACACTGTTGTTAGTACAAGGGAGAGTTTTGCCAACTCCTACCTTCCCAGACCATGAGCTTCTTTTAGCGGTGTAATGCTCGCAATGCATTGTGGTAGAACTTGTACAGCCGCCATCCTTCCGGAATGATCGATTGTTTTGATATTTTAATCTGAAAATATTGATTTTTTTACAGAGTGCTGTGAGCTCGTGGTACAATGTCTGGTACTGTAGAAACCAAACAATATACTCTTACGAATGCTCGTAATGCCGGTAAAGCTTATGAGATCGACCTGGGTCGAAAAAGTTTGAAGCTTAATGCTATCATACCTGTAACAAAAAGACTTTCAAATTTGTTTTTGAATGACGATATATAGCCAGAGATGCCAACTCTCCCGCATTTTGCGGGCGACTTACGCATATTAGCTTGATCTCCCGCTCTCCCGCATTTTACAGAAATCTCCCGCATTTTAAAGAAAATTTAGATGATAAACAAAAAGAATACAACAACAACAAATGCTGTTCGTTTACATGGAAGATAATGCAACATCACTAACATGAGCAATGTTCTGATTTTTTCCTTCCTGTATTCGGCTTCCATACATGATATGGTTTCAGAGGTATTATCCAAACAGTTCAGTGTATGGATGGGAGATATGATGCAAGGCAATATATGTGAACAGTATGTACATAATTTCTAGCCCCAAAAAAATCTCCCGCATTTTGAAGTTCGAAGGTTGGCATCTCTGTATAGCTACATAACTAGCTAGCAGGAAAGTCTGTAGTGCTACCGTGGGCGCCACAGACTGTTCGTGCTACTACTAGAATTGTCAAAAGCCAACCCTTCAACGTGTGTTTTTCAATTTACTGATCAATTTTGTTATCTATCTTAAACATCAAGTTGTTCAAAATGTTTCTACACATCTGCACGTACAGCGCTTTCAGAGAAGCCAACTGATGAGTCAAACGTGCATCGATCAACAGGTCTGTTCAGTTTACTCTTCTGTGTTGTTATTTGTAATTCAGACTATACAGTTCATACTACGCGTGTCTGTGTGTGTGTCAACTCAAAAGGTTGAAAAGAACAATCTGGACTGCTGCCCACACGCGAAAAGTTACTTAAAAACGTGCGAAAATAGTCTTAGCATTGTTTTTATGCCTTATACTCTATTAATATAAGGAGAAATAAGGACCAACAAAACTTCGCTTGTTATCAACCCTTTCAGCCCCAGAGAGTTTATCAACATCTCACTTCCCCTTAGATAACTCAAACAAAGTAATACAATTGGTAATGAGAAGTTGGGAGTTGATCAAGTCAAGTATGCTTTGGTGGATGAAAAGCAAAGTTCTCCCAAACTGTTTATATAGAAAGAATGGGACTCAGTTGGGAGAATTTACCAACACGACATTTGTTGTGCTTGGGGCTTAAAGGGTTAACTGTCGTAATGCTAAGTAAACCTTTCAGAACAATATGAAGATTCATATTTGACACAAATTACAATGTTCTTTAATGAGCCAATTAACAATGCTAAAAGAATTAGCGGCAGGTTTATAGACTGGCGTACTTTACATCAGCCTAGCTAGCTAAATGCTGATTTTAAACTGTATATGTAATTATAATTTAACGTGCATGACTACACTCGTTTTTTAAAGCGAAGAACTCTGCACAAGATTATAGAAATAATTTGTTTCTCAGCTAATGTTCTCTTCATCAGTGCAACATCGCCTTTGCTTTTATAGGGTTCTGTACTGATGTACAAGTTTGTTGTAAATCTTACTGACTATCTTTCTTTGTTGTAAATCTTTCTTTTCTGCTGGCAAATGCAATAAAGAATACTACTTGTACTTCCGGTTGGCTTGTGCAAATGGTAAATAAGAACTGCATACCGAATACTGATTACTGTTTTGCGTGCAGACATAAAGTTGTGATAACTATCTTTTATCAACCTTTTCATTAAACTTTGTTAAAGCGAGCTTTGCGACACAATAAAACCAAGCACAGGTGTCAATCTTCATAGGATCCGTTTAGGATAAGTATGCGAATTGTCTGCAGAGAGCACGTGTGAATACTACGTGAAACTTTACCGCTCGGTTCTGTTAAATATTCGTTACGTTAGCCAAGGTTAGAACAGGTTGAATTTCGCTCATTTCGTTTTGCGACCTCTCGTCTTTTACCGGCTTTAACTTACAAGTCCGTGGGCTAAAGTCTATTGTTATATACCTAGACTTTCATTCAACAAAACTAGCGCTGTGATTGGTTGATTCTTGGTAACGTGCTCCTGATCAAATTCAAATGTATCCCGATCGAGCGGGATACAATTGCGCAGTTGTTGCCCGCCCGCCATCTTTGTTTGTTTTTGTTTTATGATTGTTTTAAGGGAAAGTCTAAATATATAACAAAGCACAAGTTAGTTTTGTTTTCCCTCGAGTTCCCATGTTTCCCTCGACTTCGTTTCGGGAAAACAAACTAAAACTGTTTCCCTCGGGACTATGCATTAAGTGTATAATATTACATCGTGATCGCTTGGGACTTTGTCTTTTTAACTCCCTTTCTGAACTGTGAACCCGAAACCTATACTTACAGAGAACTGAATTCTGAGTTCTTTTGATTTGTTAAAATTATATGATAGTAATACATTTCATTAAACTCAATATCATTGTGAATTATGAAGTGAACTCTAGATAATTACTTAATACATACGAATCATTCGTCGTACAATTTCTCTCTTTGTGCAATGGCATTGGAACTTGATCACTTGGATTCTGCCAGGTCCGAAGATTCACGTGTAGCACGAGTTCTGTAACCGTAACAATAAACATGAATGTCTCCAAGCCATTTGGCTCTAACTCAGATTGAATGGACATGAATTTATTACGTACACCGACTGGCTGTTAACAAAGTTTTCTTAAAAACTTCCTTCCACGTGTACCCGTATGCGGCATAAATGCCAAAAACTAAATCTTTGGGTCGATCTTATAGTGTTACCGAAAAAGATATGTTTAAGAGCAAATGTAAGGTGAACAATAGATTAAGTTTAAGGCAAAAAAAAGTCCCGCGTTGGCATTAATTCTTAATAACGAATTCTTCCCTAGATCTTAAAAAGCTAAAATGTGTACTTTTTTACCTGCAGACATAAAGTTGCGATAACTATCTTTTATCAATTTGCTACACAATAAAACCAACCACAGGTGCCAATCTTCACTGGATCCGTATAAGATAACTACGCATATTGTCTGCAGAGGGCACGTTATAACCTTGTTGCAAATACTACGTGAAACTTAATTCACTGCACGGTTCGTTAGTCAAGGTAAGAGTGGTTAAATTTCGTCGTTCTTTTCTTTTTCTTGCGACCTCTCTATCGTCTTCTACCGACTTCACCTCGGGGACCGTTGTTACATTGTAGTTGGGTTGGTTTGAGACTTTGTCTTTTTTTCCTTCCTCTAGTTCAACTTGGCCAAGTAAATTTTTCTATCGCCCTGAGCAGATGTCACTAATAAATAATACTTCTCCTTCTTCGCTTTACTTTTGCACCTTTATTTGGCAAAACTCAATATAATTGAAAGATGCTTAGTTAATACACATTACTGACCTAGAAATTAGAAAATCATATAAAACGTGCACGCGTCTACCTTCTATTGAATACAAAAATGTATAAAGCATTGCAGACAATCTAACTAGAAGAATCATCGCATGCTGGCCCTTAGGACGTGTTTAAAACTTGTAATGGATATATACTTGCATGTCTTATCCTATAGGAGGCAAATTATTCCATTACCGAATAGCTAAATAGGCGAAAGATCTGTGCAACCATTCTATTCTAAATTAAATGATGGTTCCTCTAGACTAGAAAAGTACCATTACCGACCCTCCCCCCGAAGATGAGCCTCGATTATTCTTAGCTTGTTCTTAATTTTTGGGCGAATTTGAGCCTCGTTCTAAAAAAAGAAGCATGTAACGAGAGTATAATTTGAAAACATTTCCCCTAAAAACAAAGCTAAATATCTGCAGAGTACTTAGCAAAAGAGATACCTTTAAGTAAGATTGGTTTTTGGCTTCCATTGATAACAGCACTCTCAGAGAGCTAAAGAAACTACCGACGTTAAATAACGGTACAATTACTTTTTATGTAATTTTAGGTACGTGGCGTGTGTGTGTGTTTGTATCAATATGTGTATGGTAATTTCTTGTCACTGCTTTTACCCTAGGGAGTAAACAGTGTAATTCGGAAACATTTAATGTTACAACAACTCTTTTTTCAGGACAAAATTGCAAGTGGAAATGAAATTCATATTCCTGTCTGTGTTTCTGTTGGGAGCCTGCTTGGCGTACACGAGCGCCAAAGGTATCCCATTGAAGCGTAAGTACCCCCACCTCGTTAATAACTAACTAAAATTGTGTCATTGACAATTTTTTTTAGATTCATTAGAGTTGTTAGTAAAAACTTTATCATTATTTTCAGTTATTAGCAAAGAGTGCAAGAGGGGTTTGTTAAGGGCAAGAAAATAACAGGATGCCCATGCAGCTGGGTGCGCTTTTCATTTCGTGGATTTGTTCAAGGATATTAGCACTGATCCTGGGTGCTCCTTTACCTGTCCCGAGTAGCTCCGTCACCTGTCCCGAATAGCTCCTTCACATGTCCCGAGTTGCTCCTTCACCTGTCCGGAGCTACTCCTTCACCTATCCTGTGCTTCTCCTTCACATGTCCTGTGCTGCTCCTTTACCTGTCTCGAGTTGCTCCTTCACGTTTCCTGTGCTGCTCCTTACCCTGTCCTGAGCTACTCCTTCACCTGTCCTTAGCTGCTCCTTCACATGTCCTGAACCTCTCCACCACCTGTCCTTATCTGCTCCTTCATCTGTCCTGAGCTGGCTGCTCCTTCACCTGTCCTGTGCTGCTGCTTCACCTACCATAAGCTGTTTTTCACCTGTCCTGAGCTGCTACTTCAACTGTCCTGAGCTGCTCCTTCACCTGTCCTGGGCTGCTACTTCACCTGTCCTGAGCTGCCCCTTCACCTGTCCTGAGCTGCCCCTTCACCTGTCCTGGGCTGCTCCTTCACCTGTCCTGGGCTGCTTCTTCACCTGTCCTGGGCTGCTACTTCATCTGCCCTGAGCTGCCCCTTCACCTGTCCTGGGCTGCTCCTTCACCTGTC
>JAOBRD020141885.1:0-10021 GCA_027575215.2 Hydrozoanthus sils | reverse complement strand
TATTATGATTTGAGAAAGAATGTGAAGCTTTTGAAAACTATGACCGTGTTGTTTTGACGCAGCAGTGATAACAATATTATCTGATGTTTGTTGACGCATAAATTATCATGCAGTAAGCCTGAGGCATGAAGAGCCAGAGGGAATAATTCTGTTACACTTTTGCATAAGAAAATTATTTGTATCAATCTTTAAGTCAATGAATAGTCCTCTTGTTCTCAAATAATTGCCATTTGGTTCACATCAATTTTTCGCTTTTTCGTTTGCCGAGCGAAGCACGAAATAATTTGCAGCAAAGTTCTGTTTAAAGTTTTGTCTCATAGTTGTATGTTTCACTCCTGTTCTATTCTTAGTAAGGAAACAAGTGCGATCGTTCAGTGTGAAAATCATGAAAAGTTTTTGGAATTCGAGTACTATCAAAAGAAAAACATTTTGATTTTAAATTCTTGTCAACTTAATAAACGTTCGAATCGAAAGCTATACTGTGCATATTGTTAGCGAGATTGGTAAGTACTCTTGAATTTGAAACTAATTAATTCGAACTCGCTGTTGCATTTCGCAAAAGCTTGTGTTCCGCTTGAAGGAGCCGAGTTGTTTTACAAAGTCAATGCACAATGTTTTCCAAAGTTTTCCTTTGAACTCAGTGTCCGCAGGCGAACGCATCAAAATTTCTAAATAAAAAACGAACGCATGCAGGCGAACGTTGGTTTTATTTTTTCGAATGCAGGGCTCGTATTTACGAACGCAGGGTTTGTATTTTCGAACGCAGTATATAAATTAAAGTATATGAAGATTTCAAGTATAAAAATAAGACTTCTGTAAGAGTCGATAATTATTGGCTACATACAAAACGAAGCTAGTTGGTTTCTGCTATTAAAAAAATTGACTAGTTGCTCTCTTTTGTCTAAAGTTAAAATGTTTCAATTTCTTTTATTGCAAACACAGTTATGGCCAGCTGAACCAAATACATCCAGAAGTTGATGAGTACAAGCTCTACTATGCTCAAGTATGTAATATAATGCCAATCAGATAATAGCTAACTCGCTTCTCCTGGGAGTTGGTGCACCTTCTTTACTAAGATTTTAGCCTACTCTGAAATGATTGTTTCTGCTTGTCTCTACAGGCATTGTACAAGGCATTCATGTATCAGGAGGCTACAAAAGCTACCTTTCAAATTGACAACCCAACTTATCATTCCAAAGTGAGTGCCAGGCATATTAATTTAGAACATCGTCTCTTGTCAAAGCTGATTTTAAGCATCTCACACGATCCACAATTTGATGTAGACTTTGGCAGCAAACGAACAATGGGCTGATGTGAATATGTACAATGTGTACACTTTTTTTACTTTCTAATTAATTATGATAAGTATAATTCATAATATTTTAACTGTAATGCATTTAATCTGAAATTGTTAATTATCCTTTCTGGATGACCCATTAGGCCAGCATTATCCCCAGTTTTCATGTACTGTGTTAAGCAAAATGAGAGTCTTTGCCTCCCCAACTGGATAGACACTAATCCATCACAAGTTAGCTTCAAGCTGAAGCTGGTACTTGTTTACACAGCTGAGTTGACTGGAACAAGTTGGGTAAAGTGTCTTGCTCAAGGACACAACAGTACAGTTTTTTGATCATGACCTGCAGGGCTTGAACTCGAGAGGATAAGACTAGGATTACAAGTCAAAAATGCTAACTGCTCGACCACTTCACTTCTGACACTTATTTCCTCTATTATTATTACTAGTAGTTCTTTTAAGAAAAGAATGATGTGCTGCCAAATGATTGAGGCGTGGGCAGGTATTAAATGTGAATCCAATCAATGACTGATTGTGTCCGCGAGTTGACAGCAATGCTTGCACAATAATGAAGAAAGAGCCATAAAAGCACATTGCCTTCCTCTCAAAAGCTCACTGAAGCTTTCGGATACTTGATGAATAATTCTTTGCTGTGAATTTGATGCATTATTTCAGTTTATACCTTTATTCGACTTCTCTCTCAAAGACCACTCATGTTGTCGCATACACTCCAACCAAGGAAACCAATAAACAAACCTCACACAAAAGCTGATTGGCCTACAGTGATTGAACTAACCATATATGGAATATCAGAAATACTAGAAGCAAAAAGCAATTGGTTTTGAGAGGCCAAACCAACCATATATGGAAAATAGATGGAAACTGGAAGTAGATATTGAGTTTTTCTGCCAGAATAGAGATAGCTGCCGTCGCTTTCATTTCGGCAGCAGTTATTATTATTGTTTAAAAATGACATTATAACATTGATGTAAAACACCGAAATAAATTATGTTATATTCACAAAAAGACAGTACTTAATAAAATGCTCATAACAAAAATTATAACTATTAGAAAGTGATACAACTAATCAGTTAATAAATATGTAATTACAGATGACAAAGTTGCAGGCAGCCATTAAGTATGGAGAAGAGGACTTGCAGGGAGCTAAGGTGCATATAATAACTAAAGGCAGTGTTCCTGTGTGTAAGCATGAATTGTCAGTAGTGACTTAGATTCCTGTGCAGGTATCCAAAGTTAATGTGTATCGAGGATTTATTTTAAAATGTGCATGTTGTATAAGAATGTTTTATTTTTAAAAGAAGTATTATTATTATAAGTACCAATAACATAAAACTCAGCATATACCATGTACAGTAAGATAACTGGTTTATTATATCAAAATTATAAAAATTGAAATGTATTTATGATATTATAGCTTATCTGACTCAGATGTTTGGTTATTTTAAAATATGTCAGAGTCTTGTTGAGCAGTGCCCAGCAGATGATCCAGATACTGAGATCAACTTGGGCTGCCTTCTGTTTAAGGTTGGTTCATAATGGGGTTGACATTATAACAAAACGAATGGAAATTTCAATTCCCAACTAGGACTTAAGTTTGTCACCATTGTCTTCACCAGAATTCTATTATCTCAGTATCAATTATAATTGTCATTGTAATTATTCCTATATATAATTCACAAGTCACCAAGTGCAATAAAGAACTGATGAAGGCAGAAGCCTGCCAAAATGTGTATGTAAAAAAGTCACTTAAAGTTGTCATTTATGTGTTAAAAATCTTGACAAATCTTGAAGCAACAAAACCAGTATTTTGTGGCAAAGTTTTACATTTTAAACACTAGCAAGACACCTTACTGAACAAGAAGTCCAAACATATAAAGTGAGATCTTCAGTATGTTGCAGATGAAACATTTAGTTTATTTCTGACTTTTAAATTCTTCATTTTAGTATGTAATTTCAGTGCCATAAGAAACAGCTGCAGTAACCCTGTATTTTCAAAACATGAAGCGATGTCTGATTTTTTAATATATTTACCACTGCCTTATAGTTAGCCCAGAACACTGGTATGGTGCCATTCTGTCGGATGGGATGCCCAGGTTCGATTCCTGGTGCCGGACCTTCACTCAGGGTCTTAAAATAACTGAAGAGAAGGTGCTGCCTTTGCTGTAACATCTGCAGATGGTTAGAACTTTGCGTCTTCTTGGATAAGGATGAATGGGGACCTCGGGTCAAATTGCTTGTTCTCTAGTAACTCAAAATGTTCTATTAGAAAATATAAGCTCTATATTTTTTTGTTTTGTTTTAAAACAAATTAAAAAACAAATATAGTTTTGCAGTTTAAGATGATTATTTTCGGGTGCTCATTTTCAGATCGTTTGGCAAAAGATAATTATTCATTGTTTTAAAATTGTGATTGGTCACTGCATGTTCATCATTATAACACTACTCTTAGATATACTCTTAGAGATGAATTTGCTTATAAGTAAAAGTAAATCCAAAAATCCATTGTAGGAGGGAAGATATCAGGAAGCATGTCAGAAATTCACCACTGCTATGAATATCTTGGGTTACCAGGCAGGTGAGTCATGCATAGTGCACATTTTAGCGGATATATGTTACCAGTCAAATTTAGTTTTAGGTTGAATTTATTTCATCCTAGGTCATTTTCTCAAAACAAGGTTACTTGATATTTTGAACCAGCTCTTTTTTATTAATATTATGTATTTCATCTAATTGTAAAAAAAGTCATAAAAATTGTTTTAAGGCTGCTTGCAGTGAACCATTATCCTTCACTTTGCAAGCAGTGTCAAGTGCACTGACTTATACTTACAATAAATATATTTGGAAGTTTTTGTGATTTTTTTTACTAGATCTATCATACAACATTGGACTGTGCTACTACAGCATGAAACAGTATGCCCCAGCTCTCAAGCACATCGCTGATATCATAGAGAGAGGAATCAGAGAACACCCAGGTATGTATCTAGTAGGTTATATAAACTATCAGTTATTTTCAAGATATTATTTTTTTTTGTTTAAAGTCTTGATTTGCTTTCATAAACTTATTGTTTGTGTTTGAAACCATACAGAACTAAGTGTTGGCATGACAACAGAGGGCATTGAAGTGAGAAGTGTTGGTAACACCAAGGTGATTATAAATGTTTATAAATAATGAGAAATGTTTAGGTGTATATGTATGTTCATGTATTTATGACAGTGGCACAGTGGCCCAACGGTTAGCATACATGTTTGACTCTTAATCTTAAGGTTGTGAGTTCAATCCCCAATCAGATCACTGTGTTGTGTTCTTGAGCAAGACACAAGACTCAGCTTTATAGATGAGTTGCAGCTTCTGCTAGGTTAGTGGTCACACAGGCTTACCATCATCACTGTGTGTTTCCGTTCAGTTGAGCTTTGAATCTACCAATCCCTTAATGCAACCAGTGGTGCATAGTATGTGCTGATTGGCAGATTCAAATTACACTACATAGCTGGAATGCCATCTGGTGACAGTTTTCCGGAACCTTTTTCGTTGTTAATGAAGTGAAAAAAAAATGCAGATTTTCTAGTACAGACAATTTGTGTACAAGCCTGAAACTTGCATGAGACAAAGATCAAGAACCCACTGATAGTTCTGTTGTAAATTTTTCGAGAGATTTTTTTTCCATCTGAGTTCTGACACATTTTGTCGAGTAGAGAGTTAGTGAGAGTTACCCACCTGTACTCTTTCTCTCTACTATTACCTAGCTCCCCTGCAGCCCAATCCTCAACCTTAATCCCAAAGGAATTCACCAAGCTCTGAATATGAACTCACCACAATTAAGCAACAACCGTTTAATTTGCGACTTTTATTTAAGAGCATATGTAATGCAGGAGAAGATTACCAAGATGAATTCTGTGCGAGTTAATGACAAGCTGCAAGAGAGCTTTGACTGACTTACTTAACTTAATCCACTTTGACCCAAGGGGGATATAGGGCAATTACAATGGCTTTACATCATAACTTCCTACATCTTTTGCAACCTTTTTTACTTCTCCCCAGGTTTTGCCAATTTTTCTCAGGTCCTATAGTAGTCCTCTGCACCAGGTGTTTTTAGGTCTTCCACATCTTCGTTTTCCTTGTGGGCTCCACTATAGAGCTTGCTTTGTGATGTTGGAGTTCACTTTCCTCAGCGTATGATCTATATCCAGTTCCATCTGCGTGTTCTGATGTCAACTTCCACTGGTTGTTATTTGGACCCCTTCTATAGGTCTGTGTTGCTGATGGTATTTGGTCACCTTATCCCTAGGATGTTTATCAGGCACCTGTTTACAAAGACCTGGACTGCTTTCACGGATGATGTTGTTTCAGATCCAGGCTCTAAAAGTACTGACTTTATGTTGGTGTTAAATAATCTAAGTTTAGTGCTCTTTCTTAGTGCTTTGCTCCTCCACACTTGGCTCAACATGGAAAACGCTTGCTGGGCTGTCCTTTTCTTTTTTTTGTCTGTGCCCCTTGATTTACTAACTACAGATCCCAAGTAGGTGAAATCTTGGACTTCTTGTAATTCATTGTGGTTGATGTTAATACTATCTGTTTGGTTAGTATTTATTCTCATTGCTTTAGTCTTCTGGGCATTGATGTAGAGGCCAGTCCGTTTTGCTGTTGTTTCAAGGCTTGAAGTTGGTGTAGAGAGTCCTGCGGGCAGTGAGGTGAAGTGCAGATGTTATCGGCGAAGTCAAGGTCTTCTAGATGTGATGTCAGTGTCCACTGTATACCAGTTTGGCTACTGTATGTATGCTGTTCTGCTGACCCAGTCTATCACAAGAAGAAACAGGAGTGCAGAAAGTAGACAACTTTGTCTCACCCCAGTTGACATTGGAAATGGATCTGTGATGGTTCCTCCATGGATTACATACTTGACATGTGAACCTGTCAAATAGTTGTGGGATGGATATAATTTTGTGTTGAATTCCATAGTACCCAAGATTTTCTAAAGCACCTGATGGTCTACACTATTGAATGCCTTTTGGAAGTCTATTAAAGTGATGTCTGCCATTCTATTGTCTGTTCGATAATAATCCTTAAGGTGGCCATCTGGTCAATATAGGAACGCTTGTGTCTGAAGCCTGTTTGTTCATCTCTCTGTTTGTCCACTTCTTTCTTCATCCTCAACAGTATGTTGCTGTACAATGCTTTGCTGGAGATCAGCAACAGTGTGATTCCTCTCCATTTGTTACCCAAAGAAGAGTCTCCCTTTTTTGGTAGTTTCACAAGAAGTCCTTTAATTTGTGCCAGTCTTCTAGTATGCATTCCTCATACCATGTGCTGTTCAGGATATGTTGTATAGGGGATTCTAATACCCTATTCATGAACTTAAAGGCTTCTGGAGGTATGCTGTCAATTCTGGCAGCCATCCCATTTTTGAGTTTTCTTGTACTTCCATAATGTCTCCAACTTCAATGTTCGATGTTGGGCTGGCTTCTAAGTTTGGAGGATCTGTTGGAGGGGGTCGATTTAATACCTCCTGGAAGTGTTCTTTCCATTTTCCAAGTTGATCTTCTAACTTGTTGAAAGTCATACCATTCAAGATTGTCTTTTACAGGAGTGTTGTATTTTAATGGTTTGCCTCCTAGTTGTCTTGTATGTTATAGAGGGATTTAATATTCCCTTTTCCACATGCATTTTCCGCCTTTTCCTGTTTGCATCTCCTTTTCACTTCTTTGTCTCTGTTCGCCTACTGTTCTGTTGCCTGCCTCTTAGGCTGCCTTGTTTTTGTGTTAAGTTTCCTTGTCTTATCACAGGTAACACACAGCTTTCATCAAATGCATGACCCAAGATATCTAGGATCTGGGAAGCCCTGAATTTGATCATTTCCAAAAACGTTTGAAATACAATGAACTGTTAAAACTTTCCTTCGTTCCTGGAGCAAGCAAGGTTTTTTCTTATCAAAATTCATTGCAATTGCAAACACTTGTGACTTTCGGCCAAAAAAAGTCCACCAGTACAAAGGATTATTATCTCAGCTATGACTTCATAGGTCAGCGGCGCAGTGGCTGAATGGGTAGCGTGTTCATCTCATAATCCTAGGGTTGCGGCAAGGCACTTTATATTATCTGACTTTGTTCCAGTCAACTCTATAAATGTATTTTAATGAGTACCAGTTCTGCTGGGGGCTAACCTGCAATAGCTATTAGTGACGTCCTGTCCAGGGTGAGTCAAAGACTCTCATCCACTTTAATAACACTACAGAAACCAGAGACCTATGAGCCACTTAGGCTTGAGAAAGGACTTCATCTAGAGTTAACCATTTGATCCATTTTTTCTAACAAGTACTGCAGGCTTTGAATTATGGCAGAATAGCTGGTGAAATTTGCTTTCTGTCACTACTTATGCTATTATATCTAAACTTTTGTTGTGAAATGAGTGGCCTTATGTGAAAGTCTATTTAAAGATAAAGCTCTCAAAGTTGTTTAGTTACAAACTAGCACAGCAATCATGAGAATGTTTAAGCTATCTTAAACGTTAATTATCGGTGTTAGTTAATAATGATATGAATAATACTTAATGACAGATCGAGTTTCCTTGATGTCATAAATGTTCCAGGTCTTGCATGAAACAGCCCTGATAGAGGCCTTTAATCTAAAGGCAGGCATTGAATATCAGTTGAAGAACTGTAAGTACTTTGCACAAGTGTTGGTTATTATTATATCATCGTTAATTGAAAGTCTTTGCAATCTCTGGAAACATTTGGAAATATTCTGAAATGGTTAGAAATTATTGTTTCCGATTTCCAAAAACTTTCAGAGATATTCAGAAGTGTTTGGAAAATATTCGAAAATAACTAGAAAAGATTCTAAGGCATTTTTCTGACTTTTTAAAATTCTCAGAAAATTTTCGGAAATATATCAATACGTTCAGAAAGTTTCAAAAATGGTTTAAAACCATTATAATCACATTTTGCTAATTTTGAAAATTTCAGAAAACCTTCAGAAACCCTGATTATTAAGAAAAAATGCCCCATTATCCAATCAGCTTGAAGTAATTTTGCCCTCTGTGTTACAAAATTAATGGTGATAGAGATTTCACTCAGGCCCTTTTTAGATTTCAGCTTTTCAGCATTAGTTACATGCCAAATAGCATTAACTGAGGTTCCAAAATTCAAGAATATTGCTGTTTAACAAGGGAATCTTTTACAGGCTTGTGCGCTCCATTAGTCCCCCCTGCTAACAGCAGTTTTTATGCTTACAGTTGAAGCATCACAAGAGGCCCTAACAGATATGCCACCAAGATCTGAAGAGGTAATTAGACACTAAATAAATGTATTGTTAACTTTCTTTTTACTGCCTTTTCTTATGTTTATATGAATGCATGGAGTAAAAACGTTTCACCTATTATTACTATAATTATAGCTGCCAGTTGCAGAAATACAGTTATTTTGAATTTGCCTGTTGTTCTTCTCAAACCTTGAGTTCAGTTAAGGCCTTAAAAATATATATATACATTGATGTTGACTTCATGTTTTGACTTTCATTATTCCAATTTTATATTGTTCTCTCTACTTAACATTAAACAGCTGATTCTGTTTGCAAGATCTTTTGTCATTATACATCAGTACATATTCAAATTAATTCTTAGCTAGTGATAAAAACTAGCAAGTTATAAGTCAAATTTAAATTATTAACTTTACCAAAAATGTTAAACTTGTGTGCACTTTATTTCAATGTTAACAATAATTATTATTTCCTGTGTTAATTATTTCTTGAATTATTTGCATGTGTCTGTTCTAAGTGGTCTTATTGATGTTGGTGAAACTTTATCTTAATTGATTACAGGAACTTGATCCAGTCACATTACACAATCAAGCATTAATGAACATGGAGGCAAGCCCGACACAGGTATCCACAGTTTCCACAATTTTAAATAAAAAAAGAGCATATAATAATTATGTAATAGTTTAGATTACGATTTACAAAAAGAGCATTTCAACTATAAAACACAAATGTTTGTGAAGTATGAGAAACATTTGATGAAAAAACAAAAATGTACAGCTAATAGTTATAGAATTTTTGTATTTTTCTTGCTAAAAGTGTCAAAGTATGAGAAACATTTGATGAAAAAACAAAAAATGTACAGCTAATAGTTGTTGAATTTTGGATTTTTCTTGCTAAAAGTGACCTTCCAAGTGACCAGCTTGCACTGGCAAAGTGTACCAAAAGTATGATTTATCATTTCACATGTCCATCTTGCCGCAGTTCAATCAATATGGTGCCTCAAAAAAAACCTCCACAGGGACTTGATAAAGTTTTACTAAGAGTAGAGAAAAGAAAGAATGCAAAAAAGTCAAAGCTTTTAAAAGTGTAAGTCAAACCCGCAACTATCTATCAACAACTTTTGTTCAGATTACTGATATAATTCTTTCTTACAGGGATTTGAGAAACTCCAGTTTTTGCTTCAACAAAATCCATTTCCACCAGGTTTGTGAACTTTTGAATATCCTTGAGATGTATATAATTTATGGTCAGTTTGGCATGAGTATGGTGGCCGAGAGCTGCCACGCCGATTTTTCATATATTTTTTTGCTAAAACTAAAAAAAAAAATAAAGTTATCGTTAAGTTGCAGAAAAAGTTAGAAATAAATGGAACTAAATCTAAATCGAATTTTAAACTATGATTCGATTAAAAGCTAATTTCAAAGTGAAAATAAAATGCTATACTTAAAGTAAAAC
>JAOBRD020141777.1:0-10021 GCA_027575215.2 Hydrozoanthus sils | reverse complement strand
ACTACTACTACTACTACTACTACTACTACTACTACTACTACTACTACTACTACTACTACTACTACTACTACTGCCACAAAAAACATAGTATAAAGCGTCTACATATATATAATTTATGTTATGAAACTGGCTTGATTAAAGCTCTAGATAAACCTGTATAGAATCATAAGTTCTAAAAAGCGTTTGGACTAAAAACAAATGTCGTATCGGACCTGAAAAGAGAGGGCTTCTCATTCAAGTTTTACAAAATACTTCAGTTTTTACGCATAATACTTCTCTTTTGTTGTATTGGTAAGAAGTGAATAAATAATTGCTGCAGCATTTTGCTATTCTGTACGTACTGAGATATTTTCGTGTCTGATCACAATTAACGCCCCACATGATTAAGGTTGCAAAAACGTCCATTCATGCTAAGTACAAGAACGCACTTGTTTGTTGTTTAAGCTAGTAAGGCAGACTTTTTTTGTGAGCGAAGCTCTGTATTTCCGTTGTAAATTCTTAGTTGTTCCAACGGTTCCGCCAACTTAACCCCAGTGTTTTGAAAAGATGTTCAGTGTTCGTGTTGAACGTGGGCGGTTTGTCGATAGATTGATTATTTTCATTGAAACACAATAGCGTTTGTTAGCTCCATGACAGCCGCAAAGGAAACTTCAGTGACACAGAGGAAAGTGTGTGCATTCCTACGCAGTTGATACGTGGCGATATCGGCCCCCCACGGCATATAGGCTATTGTGATATTACTTCGAGAGTACATTTATCAAGTTGTTTTTGAACAACCTTGAACAACCATTAACTGCTTAACTTTCGTTTCAGAATCCAAAGAATTCATTTCACCACAATTTAACTGCTCTTCGGGAAAGCATCAAGTTTGCCTAACATTGGTTTTAGATTTTGGTGAATTAACCTTGCGATTTTTAGTTGTGCTCGAGGCAAGATGTTGTCGTCATTTTTGTAAAGGATTTAAAATGAATTGCCGTCATCGATCGAGTGTTTGAAGTAAAGATAGCTCTGTAACTTATCACGCCTCTTTCCAAAAACGTATCCTAATTGCAATTAACGATAGTTCAACACCCCGCTAGCCTCATAAAACAAACGATTATGTATGGTAATTTGATTCCGCCTCAGTTGTCAACAAAATAACTCCACTTAAAAACCGCAGTGGTCGTGTTGGAGAGTATAAACTTAGAGCTTCGATTAGTCAGTGTACTCGCAATTTTCAAGAACTTGTGGGGCAACCAAAATGGACTCTACTTGAACAAAGTCCAGTCAAAACAAGCAGAGGAAATATGATACTACAAATGTAAATGATTTTATCAGTTTTGTTAATTTCATTGGAAGCTGGGCAATTTTGAAGTCGTTTACTCAATTAACTTTCCTCAAAATATCACTGATGTAGGCAAAGCAGTTGTGTTATAGACAGAGCTCAAGGGTTTTATATTGAGTTTTCTGTAAGCTCAAGTTTGCCGGTATTGATTTGTGGATGGAAGCTGTGCTCCAGTTAGCAGCGGTGGGTCTTTGTCTCGTTTTTCTTTGTGTCAAGGATTTTGCTATCCCACGTTGACATTCCCTGTCATTTCTGATTTTCGAATTTAGTTTAAGGCCGCTAAAAACGTTAAGAGAATGTTAAGAAACCTTCTATCTTAAGATTAGCTGCCATTATTAGGCGGGAAAAAAAGTTTTAAGACATTCTCCCTCCTAAAATCCAGTCAAGCCTCTCTGCACGTGCTCGCAAACTCAACAGTCCCGTTGTTTTTGAGCTTTTCATTTCAGTGCCTTTTAAAAATACCTGCAGCACATGCGCTAAAGTAAACAAAATCTCACTCGTATTGGTTTAAAGACTTTTCAGACGTATTTGTCCAGAAGCTTCGCGACTTGGAGTAAATCTTACTTCAGAGGGCAAGCAATATGAAATGGATGAATTATTATTAAGATTTGAGTGAATGATTTTATTAGGAATCTTCTAAGTACCAACTCTTCGAGATGAATGGTTAAGTTCTTTTTTGCCAACAATGGCAGATATGAATAATATATGTGCTGACAAAAATGTAAACACTATGTTTGAGACGATATAAAATCGGTTAGGCAAAAAATATAAATAACCGACAAAATGCATAAATTTTATATAATCTGTAAATGTGAGCGAATGATACATCAAGCAGGCTTAGCCATTTCGTTTTTTTAACGAGTGTGCACTTCTCATTCGGACAACGCGCGTTAATCAACAAAGAGTTTTTGTCGGTTTCGTTAGTTTACAAACATGAAAGCGCTTGTGGCCAGTAGCTGTCTTTGTTTTTAAGCGAATGGTAACAATTTGAAATATACAAATCAGCGAGGTTGAGTGGCTCAAACTATGATAACACTGCACAAACAGAGCTTAGAATTACGAAATTGCGTAAATGAACAGGGCCTCTTTTACATCCATCAAGTGTTACGGACTTATTATGAAACAAGAACCCAGGGGAGTTCGTTTTCTGAATATATGAATGTGAAAATTGCTCTGTCATTGCGTTTGTAGTAGTGCCTCGTGAAATGTACTTGAAATTTCTCCACGACACCTGTACCAAAGCACCACATTTTTCCCACTCTTGATTGAGTTTGACATTCCGAGCTGCTTGCTATTGCAAAGTTTGTCATGGAACAAAAGTTTGCAAACCTCTTGAGTATTTTCTGTTTTTTCTACAACAGACTGTACGGAGCGCGAATTTGACAACAAAAAACGCTCTTAATTTGCATTTTGGGCGTGATAAACAATATGTCAGATATAGCGTTGAGAGAATTTACATCTTGCCAAAAACAAACTTTGTGATAATCTTCTTAAAATTTGCAATACTCAGGTTTAAAATCTAGAAGAAACTTTGGGACACAACGCATTACAAACACACGTATGAAATACAGTTTTATTGTGTGAGGTCTAAAATGAAACTTTTATTACATTACCACATCCCGAAATTTGATTCTCCTAATCTCTATTTTGACAAACTGTTGACAGGCACTGTATGTTATTGACAACAACTCACACCTCTTTGACAAATGGACCAATCAGAAGAGCCTTATGGGACCACGTGTAGGCAGATGTACCTAATGAGCCGAGAAATTTAGCTTGAAAGCCAATGACGTGCAATCCGGCTTCTCGAACTCCGTATACACAAGCCAAGTTGGAATTTTCGCAGCGCAATACACTGCACTGCAAAGTTGGAACAAGGAGATTTGCTCAGCGAACTCCGACACGATCCTGATGCCGAGCACACTTTTGCCCGAGATGGATCGGCTTCAAAATGGGCAGTTAGAAGCAGACCAAAGAGCTTTGCAAATCGCACTCGAACTTTCTATGCTTGGCCTTACCAGTGACGATGATTCAGGCTCGAACTCATTCGACGAACTTCGCAACAAAAAGTCTATGAACATGACAGAATGTGTCCCTGTACCGAGCTCAGAACACGTAGCCGAAATTGTTGGTCGTCAAGGTAAGTTTCTGAGCTTTAGCTACCGAAATTTGACTTTGGGTACAAAGTTTGTAAAAGTTCGCAGTACAACCGCGTGTAGTTGACGTGCAAATTTGCTGTTGCTTTTCCAGGCTGCAAGATTAAAGCTCTGCGAGCAAAAACGAACACATACATCAAGACACCTGTCCGTGGCGAAGAGCCAGTCTTTGTGGTGACCGGTAGAAAAGAGGATGTAACTCTGGCAAAGCGTGAGATAATCTCGGCTGCTGAACATTTCTCGCAGATTCGAGCGCAGAGAAAAAACAACACTTTGAACTCGTTGGCACCGGGGCCACCCTCTCCGAATGCACCAGGTACAACAACCATCAAAGTGCGGGTTCCGTATCGAGTTGTAGGGCTCGTTGTTGGTCCTAAAGGTGCTACGATAAAGAGTATTCAGCAGAAGACTAATACATACATTGTGACTCCTTCAAGAGACAAGGAACCCGTGTTTGAAGTCACCGGCTTGAAGGAAAACGTCGATAGTGCAAAGAATGCTATTGAGAACCACATAGTTGTACGCACGGGAGGGTTGATGGATGCAACAGACGATAACGTATTTCTCAACGGTGGCTCGCTGTCCTCATCTTTCAGCGATTTTAATCCTGGTTCCATTTATTCTTCTGGTTCACAGTCGAGTTATTCGTCGTTCCGAGATGCGAGCTCCTTGTCAAACCAGCAGCGCTCATATTCGACTGACTCGTACAACTACACTGGCTCCAACAAGATCACCGATTACAACCCAATCAATAGTCCTTTCTCGCCTAATGGGTTTTTCTTTAACGACCTGCCATCACCTACAGAAAGAGATGTTGGAAGCGAAACAAGTACTAATGGATCGAGCTTTGACGCAGCTCCGACACCGCCGTCTCCTTCCATCTGGGCTTCAGAAAAACCCGGAATTAACCGAGTTTGTGAGCAACCACCTTATACCCGTTCGTCAACGCTGAATGGAACTAGCATTTCAGTCGGCAGTACAAGACCAACTAGCCCACATACTGCAGCAAGACGACTGCGAAGCGACCCGTTATCGAGCAGTTTTACAGCTCTGCAAGCTTTTACTCCGTTCAGCACAACCCAAGCAGCTGTAAACACCAACCCTGACACAGTTACAAGTTCCGCTATAACTGGAAACGGCTCAGTTTCGCCAACTTCTCAAGGTGTCATTGTCAGCGCTATTGGCACTCGTCCCACCAGCACAGAGACAAATAACAACCATTTAGCAAAGGCAGACAAGAAGAAAGACTGTGTTATTTGTTACGAGAGCGATGTTGTTGCAGCGTTGGTTCCGTGCGGTCACAATCTTTTTTGCATGGAATGTGCAAGTCGTATTAAAGAGGAAAACTCTTCTTGCCCTGTGTGTCAAAAAGAAGTGATTCAAGTTCTCCGTATATTTTCGTAAGCTACAGCCTCGCAGTTTGGAGTTTGATGATGAGATTTGAACGTCATAGAAAGAAGATTGAACTAAAGGAACTAGCAATTCTAGCTTTGTTACCTGGAATGTAAGTAAAGTGCTGACTGAAGCCATATTATAAATATTAAGAGTGCAGAGACTGAATGAATTCCATATCTTCTACAAGTACGAATGTATATTTAGTGAAATATTTTGCGAATGCATAATTTTATTCCCATTTTTGTTGTTAGGAGTAAATAACCAAATATATGAAATGTAGAAACGAGTAACTTAAAATTTAGTCATGGAAAGAAAACTAAGTTAATGTGACCAAGTGTACTAGATTTAGGAGCAAATTTGCATTAATTTGCATTTCTGACATGGTTTTGCATGTCTTGTAGTCAAGAGGTGAACTGCAGTATTTATCGGGATCTAGTGGAGGCCCGAAATCTCATAAACAAATTTAATCTAAATCGAATACATAGTAATATTATGAATCGAGTTTTAAAAGCATTTCAGCTGGCTCTGGCTGTTTGATAGTATATTTATGTGAACACCTATTTTAAGTACATGAAGGATAACTTTTTGATACAGTCTTGAAGGAAAACGACATCTGAGAATTATGATATTTGTACAAAATAGCCTAATTTCTATATTATTGTGTTGCACGATAGTTCCAATTTCCTATTTTAATATTGCTAAATCGTGAAAATGGAAGGCAGTAGGTTTTCTGAATATTTAGCTTGAATTCTGAAAAATTACTCAGAGAGACAAAATTTAAGAGTATTTTTATTTTAAGGCACCTACAACAATATGAGCTTATATGAAAGATACAAGAGAGTAAAGTGTAAATTTTATTTTTTGCTATTAAAGAAGTATTATATATACCATCTCCTTTTCGAAAGATCTGCAAGTTAAATTGTGAATGTAGAGCAAATGTAGAAATACCAGCACAATTCTACCTAGAAACTTAACTGGCAATGAATAGAAGTATTTGGTTGCTATGAAGCGTGTAAATAGACGCCTAGTACTGTGCAAACGAAATGCTTCTATCGCTCTGCATGTCAAATTGTTTTCCTTGTAGTGTAAAATATTGGTTTTAATAAAGTGATATAAAGGAGTTTAGTAGAATTTCGAGGTTTTCTTGCTTTTCTGACAGATGTTAAGGCGGAAAATTGGGCCACCCAGAAGAAGTGATAATTATGCAGAAAACACTTCAGATTCTTCATAGCGTTTTTTTTATATGAGTAGGTACTAGTACAGATATTTGACGTCGCCTGGTCGATTTTCTAATAGACTTCGTACTTAGCTCAACTGAAATACTAAAGTTTTTCCCCTCTTAGTCTAGTTTGGCACTCAATCGAACCATTTTGCAGTAGTTGTGTTTATTCGAAGGCCGCGTCGTGTTTAAATTTTAATGACCTTTGTAAACATACAAGCGTGTCATGGAGAAACCATTCGATTGCAGAAACCATTCGACTGCTGCTATGTTAGTTCGCCGGAGCTTTTTCTAAAATTGTTTCCGTATTGCTTTTATAAGCGGGTAACGAATAGCCAATTTCTGAAATGTTCGAAACCATTAACCCAATGGCGGGAAAATGAAGCGTTAACTTGAAATTTACATCTTTCGACACCTACTTGTCTTAGCAGCGGGGCGTGAGCAGCAATGAACGTTGTTTCTACTAAATCACGAAAATAGAAATCAACACCGCCAAGTTTTTGAGAGGTCGCCGTGTTAACAAAATCTTAGTTATATGATTTATATCAATATTCCCACCACTTTCTTTTGCGCCCCAGTAACGACACAACTGGGTCTTTTGTTTAAAATCGGTTCTTTTCTCTAATGTCTGTGCCATTCTTTCCAGCCCAAACTAGCTGGAAGCCCCCTGGGGCTTCGTCTGTGAGTTGTACAAAAGCCTCGATCGATCGCGATAATTGTATTTACGTCATACGCTACTATAATTATCTAGGAGCAGTACGATTGGCGTGTTTCTACATCAATTATTCAATGTTTACCGACTCGTAAAACTCGTATATTTTGACACACAATTCTGAGCTCCATGTGAATGGGAAGTTTGGCTCTTGGCAACTTGACAAGAAAGCCATTGTTCTCGAAACTCAGTGAGACCTGTAATTATCAACCGACGCTTAGAGACAAACGAATCTTAGTTCTTAGGCAGCTGCCGACGTGTTCACTAAAAATCAAGCGGGTGGAACGAAGAGCTTGTGTCGGAGAGAAAGTTATGCGTTGCATCGTTCATTTTGCAAACAATAGATGAGAAAATGAAAAGGGTCATTGAATGAGGTCAACAAATATTCCTAATTTCTGTTCAATTTAGGTTCGTTGCACGCAACTACCTATAAAGATCATTTTAAATTTGAGCGATGGAAAGAATAACTCTTATGAAAACCAATATTGGCCTCCACAAAGGAGCTTTATTAACTATTAATGTTTGGGTCAGCCGACATACCACCACGTCTTGTAGTATTTGCATAACAATGTCATAAACACGCTCGAGAATTGTTGTACTTGTCAATTTTGCCATTAAAGGCACTGATATCGTTCGTTCTTAAGGACTCGAAAAGTAATTTAGGTCAATTTCCGGCAAGGTGACAAAGTTGTATTCCAGCAAATGCACTTGTGGCTCTCATTTGGTGATTGTTCCAAAGAATTATCCAATCGGGGAAATTATTTATGGCGATGTAATCGGGTGATTTAAAATTCTGAGTTTGATATGTGCTCGACAATAAAAGTGTTTGTTTTGGAAAAAACCTTTAGAGATTGGGGCAAAATTATATCGTTTTTCTTTGCATGCCAAGTTGAGTAAATAAATATGTTTTATGCAGTTTAATCGTACCGACCGGAAGCCCCGAAGGTTTTATTTTGCAAGAACAGCAAAAAGCCACAAATGCAGCTATTGATCAAGTTAACGCTAGACTCTAAATGATTTAATTAAAAGAGAGAAAAAACATGAACTCTGATTTAAAAGTTGCTATCTCACCATAAGAGCATATTTGCCTCAGTGGCGTTAAAAAAGCTTCGTGTTTTTGTAGAGGGTTGGGCGTAGAAAGTATTTCATATTTCCTTGAAGGAAAATATAAACTGCTTGGATTCAATCTTTCTCTTAGTTAATTTTTTCTATCTCGCTGAGTAGGGATTTTTCTCCTCCCACTCTGTAAAAGAAGCTCTTTATTCGTGTGTCTTTGTTCAGAATAATGCTGATTGACTCGCGGCTCGCTCAAAAGCCAGTATTCTTCAGTTTTGACAACAATTAATCCTTGCGTAAAGTCATTGCTATCTAAAAGTTTAATTAACTATCAAAGTACCAAAGTCGCTTTGAATGGATGTGAAGCCTAATGACCCGATTAAGACAACAGTTTGAAAAGCTAACCCACTTTACTCTTGAGAATACCTTTGTTTTCGATCTTTATTTTTTACTTTTAAAATCCTTTTATCTGAGTTGGCACAATTGACCCAAGCCAAAGACGTGGTTTCAATGAAAAGCAACCCTTGAAATTTCCCGCTCATTTCACAAAAAAAATAACGTTAGTACTTCTGTCATGACTAAATTTAAACGTTTATGATAAATGAGAGCCGATTAACGAAAATAGTGTTAATGGATCGATGAACTGAAATCGCTTCAATTACTTCAAAGATTGTAAATTTTAGAAATCTGCTCGAAGATTACTTTTTATTCCGAAGAAGATTAAAAGTAAAAATTCTATATGAACTAAGTTATTTTCATGCTAGTTTTTCAACGAATCCGACAAAAAGCTGTTCTAAAACTATAGCCGATCTGCAACACGGCTATATATATTATAATAGTTAGTAGATAATCGCTAATCCCTGCTCGAACAGAGAGATAAGAGCTCACACAATATCGACGATAGCAATATCTTTGCACATAAACAAACAATGATGTTGAAGTGGACCTGAGTGTAAACCCTATCAGAGCTGGGATTACAGAACTTAAAGGCAAAGAACAATAGTTTAGCATAATTCTTTTCGAAAGCCCATCCCTCTTTCTTAGGTGCAAGAATTACTACGACTAAATGAAAGCGTTTTGTCGGAATTCGAACTTAAGCTTTTCTTAATCATATGCAACTTAGTATAATAGTTTGACCTTTTGGCTAAAAGCAAGCGCTTTTTACAAATTTTCACATTCGCGCTTTTTATTCAAAAACCTGGGTTGACACTTGACGTACTCAATTAGTTCTATGATTTGAAACTCAAACATTGATAATAAAAACTATGAAAACAATAACAACCACTTATAACATTATAAGGCGCATTTTTCGAATACCTAAATGCGTTTTACAAACCGAATAAATCCAATGAGAGA
This sequence comes from Hydrozoanthus sils, assembly GCA_027575215.2. Taxonomy (NCBI): domain Eukaryota; kingdom Metazoa; phylum Cnidaria; class Anthozoa; order Zoantharia; family Hydrozoanthidae; genus Hydrozoanthus; species Hydrozoanthus sils. The sequence continues at coordinate 803 of JAOBRD020141777.1, read as the reverse complement.
GAGAGGGTGTTGGGCCCGTTTCAAACGCGTGCTAAAGTCGTTAGCTCGAGTTTAAGGCGGGAGTACACCCAATTTTAATTTTGTTGGATAGTGAGGAAGTTGAAAACTGAGATATTTGGGACGGACCAGTTGATCTCGTTGGGGAGGGGGGGGGGAGTGGAAAAATTTGTAAAAAACAATTTGCAGAACCCCCCAAAAGGCACAAAAGAAATTGCAAAGCAAAATTGCAAAACAAAACATTAAAGAAAAAAATAAATTGTAATATACGTAACCAAGTCCATGACATAACTGTCTTCAAATTTACGCAGCATCCACAAAATACCTGAACGCAACTGAGGATTGGACACTTGGGACAAAAGTCCCCACTCTGTTTTATGGTATCTACGCAGTTCCATTTGCGCGTGCTGTTTGGAATGAGTTGACAGACAACCAGGCAGTCAATTACGTTTGAAGAACAGAAAATTCACTAAAGCTGAAACCAAATGATGGTTTTATTCACACTATAAATTATATTCGTATTTTTCAATATTTTTTTTCTGTATTAAAGCGCTTCAGAATATTGTAATAGATTTAGCGCTATACAAGTTTATTAAAATAAAATAATTATTATTATGGTGAAAAACATACAGATCCACTTTTACCCCCTCCCCCCTCCCATTTCTGAAAAAAAATTACCATGAAGAAAAAAATTGTACGGCACATGCCCAGAAAAAAAATTGCAGACCAATTAAAGCCGCAAAAAAAAATTTGCTCAGAAGTCATTCTTCTACTCCTCCCCCCACCGCCCCCCACCCCCCATACCC
>JAOBRD020141668.1:0-10022 GCA_027575215.2 Hydrozoanthus sils | reverse complement strand
CGAAATTAACGGTACTTTTTCCCTACTCTTAAATCCCGAAAGTAACGCCCCCCCCCCCCTCCCCTCCCGAAAGTAACGGCCTCTTTTGCCGGCAAATTCGAAAGTAAAAGAAGCCGTTACTTTTGGAATTCTGTACGGTAGTCTGTTTTGTTTTCTGTTTGTTCATCGGGTTACGTTACATTGTAGGAAAATGAATATCAGTGGCATTAACTTTTAAATTTCACAATACTTGCCCTTTTTATCTGAGACCATTTCGAGTTACAAACGTTTTTGCCTGACCGAAAATAGCGGCTACCCGAAAGTAGCGGCCCCATTTGCCGGCAAATTCTGAAAGTAACGGGGGCTGTTATTTTCGGAATTCTATGGTATATCAAAGCGCACTACTTTATCTTAATGCTTTTAACTTTGACTTAATAAATTTGTATGGTTTGTCTCTGTATTATATTATTATTGTTATCATTATATATTTGGCAACTGTTCTTCCCACTTCGCACTTAAAGTTAAAGCCAAACGTATAATAAATCCAGACTTTGACTGTAATCATGCATAACCCAAGAGAGCCCCTCTCCCTAACCCAAAACGCTCAAAATTTACAGGTATTTCATTTAGAAGGTGGCTAAAAAGTGTGGTTTCTCTGGGTAGTTGATCAGCAACACAACAATAGTTGTCCGTTTAGCACAAAAGACGTTATTTTAGTAAGGAGGTGTCAAATAAGCGTGATTTCAAAAGAATCGCAGCATTAGTTTCATGAGGACATCCTAAGTTGCACATTGTTTTTGAAAGGCTGTTTGGTGTTTAGTTATAAGTACATGAGAATATTTGAAAGCAAAAACGGGTAAAAAACCATACAGGAAGACTTTAAACAGCTTACAAAATTCAAAAGATAGTTAGCAAGTGATCAACAGGTATTGATAACGTGAACTTCGGTCTTAAAACCAGATTAGTTCAGGGCTGACGGTCCATTTTCCGTACTGAATAATTTATCGTTTGGATGGCAGCAAATATTACTGCCAAGTTTGACGACGCGAATTCTACAATCCAGATAATCAGAGCTAATCGGTCGCTTGAGTAGTTGGTGACGGAAAATGCTTTCAGTTCCATCGTTGTTGACGGTTGCCTAGACAACCACACCATCGCCTTTTCATGGTGACTCAAAGAAAAACATTGAATTAATTCTAGTTTGATCGCTGGCGATGTGGTTATAACAAAGAAAAGCTTAACAGTTTTAGATAAATGAAGGCAAGGAAACATTCTATAAAGCCATGCCCGAAACTGAAAATCCACGGAGTTATATCAGGCCGATCACATTACCCATACCAACGCACAAAGGGCTTAAAATTACAGCGCGGAATTCAACGGTGTATACTTGTGAGTTTCCAACGAGAAGGGAGGTAGCAAAAGATAACTATGAACGAAGAAAACACCAGATGACTCGCTGCGGCTATCGTTCTGTTAATTACAAGCCTTATCAGTCGGTTGGAGAAGTTTATTTGGACGAAAAGTCGTTAATTCTTAATGCACTTGGTCAGCGAGGAAGCGGGACGGGTGAAGTCGCAAATTATGCGGTGAGTTACAAGTAGAAATTAGTCACGGCAATCGTTTTGTTATTTAACCGAAGAAACGGAAATTTCAATCTCTTGTAGAGCATAAATTGTTTTATATTTTGCTAACTACTTTGAGAAATACGCTTTGGTCATGTACGCCAGTCAACTGCAATTAAAACAGCACGTGTTTTGTGTTATCGAGTCGTGTTTTATTCTTCAAGCTGTGATAAGATTGTATAATGTAAGAACGACTCCATTAGTTCTTGATCTAGATCGCCGATTATAATAAACAGTTTTATAGAACAATTCGATGATTGTTCAATCAAATGCTCATTTGCTTTTTGACTTGTGCATAAAATTCGGAGATTTTCGGCGTCCGTGTCAAGTTTCGATAGTAAACAATTAGTCAGGTTCAGCTCTCCTTCCGAGTTTTGAACTACTAATTTGCTCTTCAGTTAATTTCAGTTAACACTGGCTGTCATTGCGTTAACTGCTCAACTAGAAGTTTATTTAAACAAATGCACTCAGTTTTACTCCCAAAGCCAAAGGTCAAAATCTATGGCACTAGAAATTATCTCGTTTGTTGCTTTTCCCATTACATGAATATGTTGCTGGCAAGAAATGTTCACGTAGTCGAAAATATATGGAGAATATCGGGAGTTACTCTGTCGTAAAACTTATATCATGTACACGAAGATCAAACAATTTAATACTCCCGATACAGAAAAACAATCCGCACGGCTAAAACTTTGTGTGTTTATATTTATTTGCTGTGCATATTGCCGGATGATTAAATTAAATTTTTGGGGTTGTTTGTTATTATAATTGTTTCGTAGCTTCGACTCATTATTGTCATTATTGCTAGGTTCTTGTCGTTTCGGCAATAATATCATCAAGCAAGATGTTTCTTTATTTACTCTGATGATAATTTCTTATAGCATAATATATGTAACGTTTTCTCCCTCATGAGCTACATTGGAATAATATTATGATTGAAAAAAAAGTTTTTTGAGCATTTTTTCCCTGATAATCTTGTTATTAATTCACACTTCACAGTTTTACATTTTATTTTAAAAATGTGTTATCACAAAAATTTTGCTAATGTAGTTACAGTCTGTTGGAGTTATGTGGGCTTAGCTATAGGCTATGTTAATGTCTATAAGCTTGTGTACTTTTTAGTGTATGAATGTCATTTTTCAAAGTAAATAGAAGTTGGCTGTTAATTAAGTTTTGATTTTTATGTATGATATTTGCAAGAAGGTTGTTTGACTTCTTTTTCTAAAGTAAAAACCTTTATACTTTCCTTATACTAGTACATGTATGTATTTGGCAAATTAATATTAATAATATTTACTGCTTCAAGTTGTTCCAAATTAAAAGGGTTGTTAAAGATAACATACAGAATTGACAGCCAACACTTATGACTCCAACTAATTAGCACCAATGATATGCAGTCTGGTGTAACCTATTTGCTACTTATATTAGGTCTTGATCTGATGGATTTGTTCTCTTCTGGTTTTATTGTTGTTATTTCTAAGTTATATTACTGCTTTTGGTAAATATTGGTATTACTATTGATATTTAACATCTTACATAATATTATTATCAATAAATTTATTTTTGATATTGTTTAATGTTACTTTATCTTTATACATTATTAGTTTTGTTGTTATTATTACTGTTTCTAAATAAGTATACTACTCAAGTTTCTTTATACACCCTAAGAAATAATAACAAACTATAATGGAAATTAATACTTAATTATAAATTGTTCTTATGCATGTCAGTCCCCCAAGTGTAAGAAAGAAAGGAAAGGAGAAATGAGATCATAGCTTTAAAATTTAAAAAATAGAGTTGATACCATTTTTTTTCTATGAGATTCAAAATTCTTGAGTTCCCCCTCCAAAATAATACAATAGACTTCAGAGGCCTCTTGAATTCGAAAATACTTGGCTGTGACAGAAATTGATGACTTAAGAAAAAATCCACACTTTTACTTTAATGCTTCTGATGTAATTCCTGCTTTGATAGTTATTACAGAAAAAAATGTTACTAATAGTTACTTTCACTAATAATTAAATTACTAAGATTATATTAATATTACTATTATGATTTTTGTCTTGTTGATATACAACATGCTACCTGATGTTTTAACTATAACTATAAATTATAATTTATTTTTAATTTATAAGTTAGTAATGATATATGCATGGCATAGCCTGGAAGACAGTTTAAACTCTGATGGGAATGAAAAACAGTTCAAGGTAATGGAGGTTTGAAATAACCAAGTTTGGTTCAATTGGTTAATGGTATCTAAATCAAACCCTGGGAACTTTTTTTAATTAAAATTATAGTGAGTCCGAATATTACTCAAGTATGAATAATGAGAGTTTATTTAATAAAGTACATATAGAGTCTGTTTGTTAATAGTTGCAATGTGTTTTATGAAATCTGTACAGCTACAAGACAACTCAGCCTCGTCATCAAGTGACAGTGAGTCTGATGAAGATGAGATTTTCTCCAAGGCTCCAACAAAGGTATTGACTTGAAAAAATGTAACATCTCTGGACTGGTACCCATTTCCTTTGAAAAGTCCAGTTCCATTATGACAATTTATTGTTATCAGCTGTTTTGTTGTGCCATCGGAATACAATAAATATGGGTATCCAAGGGTATCACATATTTTGTAATTGTTAGATTATTATATTTATAATCATACAGGACCAAAACTAAAAATTTTAAAGCCATTTTTTTCCATCAGCCTTGAGTCATAAGAGAGCATGCAGCAAAAAGCAGTTCAAAGTTTACAGTTCAGACTGTGTAATGAAGCTATAAGAATATTGTTTATATGTAATGTGGCTATAGCTTTTAGAGAATTGACAGATTTTGATATAGCAGTCTGCACTATAGAATAATTGGGCCTTAAGTTGACCAATTAAAGTTGTGAAAATAAAGTGACAGCCATATGGTAGTTTAATTTTTTGTAATAAAAAGAGCAGATAATATGGTTACCTTTTGCATAAGAAATGAAAGGCCATAGATTGGCAATACCTCTACTACTCCCCAAGTTCATCTCACCCCTCCTTTGACCCAACATAAGGAGAGCCCTCATGTTTATGGGGACTCCTTTCTCTCCGGGACCTCTGATCCTCCCAAGGGACTCATGCCATTTTGAGGGGCTTGTCGTCACAGGGGTCCTTTTCTCCCCATTGACCCTCATTTCTCTAGAGTCTCTCACCTCACTAGGTAAGTAATAATCATTTGTAGTGAATCCTTAAGGGTTACTGATGAAGGAAAAGGCAGTGGATGTAACAGGTTATCAGCACCTTCCCTCCTTTCCCCAGGGTTACCTTCCCCTCCTGGGTTCCCGTGTGAGGACAGACTACTTGCTATCTGGGGTCTCCCTCATTAGATTTTCTCTTCTCCAGAACAGCCCATCCTTCCAAGAAACTCCTGTCCTTCCAAAAGAATCATGTCCTTCCAAGGGACGCCTGTCCTTCTTAGGGACTCCTGTCATTCCATGGGACTTCCGTCCTTCCAAGGAACTCGTGTCCTTACAAGGGACGCCTGTCCTTCCAAGGGACTCTTGTCTTTCTAAGATACTGAGAACTGTTATTCTAAGGGACGCCTGTCCTTCCAAAGGACTCTTGTTATCCCATGAGACTTCTGTTCTTCCAAGGGATTTCTGTCCTTTCAACGGACTCCTTTCCTTCCAAGGAAATCCTCTTCATCAAGGGACTTATGTCATTCCATGAGACTTCTGTCCTTCTAAGAGATTTCTGTCCTTTCAACGGACTCCTGTCCTTCCAAGGAAATCCTGTTGTTCTTCAAGGGACTCCTGTCCTTGCAAGAGACTATTGTCATTCTAAGGAACTCCTGTCCCTTGAAAGAGCTCCTGTCTCTTGAAGGGACTCTTGTCTTTCTAATGGACTCTTGTCCTTCCAAGATACTTCTGTTCTGTAATTGTAACGGACTTCTGTCCTTCCAAGATACTTCTGTTCTTCCAAGGTTGTCCTGTCATTGTAATGGACTCCTGTCCTTCCAAGGGACTTCTGTCATGCTAATGGACTCCTGTCCTTCCAAGATACTTCTGTTCTTCCAAAGGTCCCCTGTCATTGTAATGGACTCCTGTCCTTCCAAGGGACTTCAGTACTTTGATGATCAAGGGACACTTGTCCTTCCAGAGCCTCCTATCCTTCCAGTAGACTCCTCTCATTCTAAGGGACTCCTGTCCTTTCAAGGAACTCAAGTCCTTTCAAGGAACTCAAGTCCTTCAAAGGGACTCCTGCCCTTCCGAGGGACTCTTGTTCTTTCCAACCAATCTACCTTTAAAATTACATACATGCTAGCAGTTTGCTATGAAATTTTTACTGTCACAAAATATTTTTTAAAAAATGGTGATTCCTGTATCTATATGCATGATTGAACCCGCTCTGATTTCCATCATGTGCTTGTTACGAACCTTTTCATTATTTTTGCATTGGTTTAGAGTTCCAATTAGGTTTTATTACGATGCTAATCGGGAAAGTATGTCAAATTGTTTAATTCTGCTTAATACTTCTATTATCAGGCCGATCACCAAAAGGCGACACAAGAGCCAAGTGTTTATAAACCTAAAGTGATTAACGATATTCGATCACAAGTTAATAAAGGAAGGTAAAGTAATCCTAAAAAAATTCAAATAATGAAAAATTGAAACAAACAAATACACAAGCTTATTTAACCAAGACTAGCGCAAACACTCAAAACATCAAGGTTTTGTTAAGACTATAAGGTGCACTGAAACTGTATAATCAGCTGCAATAAACAATACGGGGTTTAGTTATACACACAGGCTTTGAAGAGATTATATAGCCTTTCTCGAAGTTATACCATGAATTCATCGATCAGTGTAAAGAATTTGTAATGCATGGGGGGTAATCAGCAGAACAATTACTTATCTCATTAACAGTGTGAACTAGAAACGTCTTTTTAGAAATGAGCGAATTTAATATTCATAATCCTTACCTATTTTTGAACTTCTCAAAAAGTTTTGATGATATGTAAAAGTCATCTTCATTCGAAGTTCATTGTGCAACAAATAATTTTGAAAAATTTGGTAATAATTATTGTTGTTTATTATCTTTTTTGTCAACCGTGGTTATTAACCACAGAATGTTCTTAAGAGTCTATCGATACTCTATTTATAGATCAATCGGGAAAATTCAACTCAGAATTTAACAGTCGGTTAAATTCTCGACTAAATGTCAGAAATTCGATGTTAATCCAAATCCATCGTACCAAAAACGGTTGTGATAACTTACAGTCTTTTGCAAACTCAACTCATTGAATATGTGCACACGAAACCACATGGTTTAGTAATTCTTGTCTTTTTATTAACGACGTTGTATTTCCTAAATTTTTTGTTACCCCTTTGGGAACTTTTAAATTGCATTCCTTGAAGACGAAGCGACCTTCGAATTTTCTCATATATTGTAACTTAGACAATTTGTCAAGAATTTTTTCCCACCTAACTTTGATCAGAAAGCTTAGTCCCAGTTATGGTAGTTAATGCAGGCAAAGTGTCGGCTTTAGAAGAGTATCCCTACTATATTGAAGCAAGGTTGTTATACGCACTGTGTCTTACACTGGCAAGTATTATAAATCATTGCATAAGTGGTTGGTACCCTATTTGGTTTAGCGGAGGGGTTGGCAGAGTGGTAAGATCTCTGCCTCCCAATCCTAAGATCCCCGGTTCGGTTCCCGGCCTGGTCGAGGGTTGAATATTTGGATGACCTTCTTTCCCGCTAAAGGCCACTCAGCTTTCCATCCCTCCGGGGTCGGTAAAATGAGTACCAGCATACATGGATCGCTTTGAAGCGGCTACCAATTGCGCCTATCTATGCTTCCGGTCCGCTGGGGGTAAACTAATCATTGTAAAGCGCCGTCGAGCATGTACATGGAAACCCGGGCGCTATATAAATGCACCACTTTACCTTTTTTTTAGTGCACTAAAACTTTTCATAACCTGCAGGAAACTAGTAAACGCCGTTCGGTTAGGGTTTGGACTCTTCAGAATGATCAAGGACGAACAAGAAATGAAGGTAAACATGTTTTGTTGTTATAAAGTGGTTTGTAGTACGGGTAGGGGTGTAGGGGCGTGACCAGACTCCAAATTTATGGGGGCAAAAATCTTTTTAGAAAGACTAAGGGTAAATTTCTTTTGGAAAATCCTTATCTAGATTCTTAGTCCGAAAAGGGATTTTGGTTTCTATGGAAAACCCTCAAAACGGATTATAAACCCAATGAATCCACTCGCGATGAGGATTTATTGGGTGCAATCGAACCCGGATTCTTAGGATTGTTTCTTTCGGAAAGGATTCCAAAAGTACCCACGGCAAGCGTTCTTCGCGCTAATTTACTGTCTGCGGTCTAAATGGGAAAAATTACTTTTTGGATTTTTGTTTCTTTCACATAAAAGAATCCGCGGGTAATCCCTTTTCGATTTTTCTGTTTGTTTTGCAGGAATAAAATAATAATAATCCGTGTAATCTTACGTAATGATCCGTTTTTGTGTTTTCCCAAAGATATGTATCTTGAATTATGATAGAACAAAGATGGGTTGCTATTTTGAAAAAGAAAACACTTCCCTCGTACATTTTTTTGAAAAACTTTGTTTTTATTCTTGATTGATATAAAGGAAGCTTATAAACAAAAACAAAGAAAAAAACACCGATCCAAAATATGTTGGGGCCATTTGCCCCTCATACCTTACGGCTTGCCACGCCCCTGGACCTTGTTCTACGTTTTGCACAGAACGCTGGGGAATTGAACTTAGTATTTAGAAATAAACATAACATTGGTTATTAATCTGTATTTTGCATAAGAAGGAGCTGCGTTTCAAAAACGTTGCGTTTTCATTCAGTGTGTTTAGTATATTTTTCGTTCTTGAACTAGCTTAGAATGAAAAACAACCAAATTAACAACGAAAACTTGTGTAATACTACAAAACATGTTTCGATCATTTCTCTGAACATCTTGAGTTGCGAGGGAGTAAATTTACATTCACTGCTTATAAAGAGTTAACTGTAATTACACTCTTTTTTATTCAAGAACAAACTTAATAAGAACAATCAGAGGCTGAAATTGCTCGAAAAATAAGAACAATATAAAAACAATCAGAAGCTGAAACTTTTTTGATAAAGAAAAATAAAATAGAAAATGTAGGAATTAATAAATAAAAGGTACATGCACATCAACAAACAAGCATCAGACCGCGACGACCGTGTAATGCTAACGATTCTTTTTTCAAAATTAGGGTCTTAATCGTATCACGACATAGGACCGGCCTTTAAGAACAAAATAATAACATTGAGCCGGAGCTAAGTTTTACTGGTTCTTAATAAAAAAGAGTGTTATCAGTTATAGCAAGTACAGTTATAATATTAATTCTTGAAGTTCCTGCTACATAAATGTAAATAAAACAATAGAAAAAAGAAAATGTATTGTGCTATTAAGTTTTTGAGGGTTTTTTTGGCATTTATGTTTTGCGGTTCTTCGAGCTTCGTCATCATTTTAGGAACACGTTCATCATTTCTAAAGTTCTTCAATGTATGTCTTTCAATCGTCTACTAGTTAAATCAGCGGTGAAACTTTCTTTTTTTAAAAAACCAGAGCGCGATGGCAGAACAAGAAAGGAAACAGCGTGAAGAGGACGCTCGAACCAAGATGAAGCCTCCCTCGACCACAGACAGCGAGAGCTCAGACGATGAACTGGATGAGGAACTCAGAAGGTAACTAAGTGATAATTTCGTAAGTCCTCCAAACCGGCTTCCCCACAAGCTTTCTGTCAATAGGTTGGGAGAATTTTGCAATTGATATAAGAGAAGTTTTGGCATTTAACCAAATTCCTACATCAAAAACACACCATTTTTTAAAGAACCGGTCGCGCGCCTGAGCGGGCAGCTCTCTTGTTATTGGCTTATCGTGTTAGTAACCATGGCGACACCAATGCCCTCACACGTGAAAGATACAAACAGTATCTTCACTACCCCTTATAAAGATATGATGTCAGTAGTAAAAAGAAACAACCTGATTTTTCATCAGTAAATTATTTTACTCATCCAATTCTGGAGTGACACCTTGGACAATTTGAATCATTTGCGCGAGTCTTAACACAGGTCTCTCTGCATCGTGTCATTGCTGCTGAATTTGTTGAGACCTAAGTGATGCCCAATGTGAATACATTTATTATTGTCGTAGCATGAACTATAATTATAATAAAGTAGATTAGCACTATTGATTATTGATAGTTGAATGATTGGTTGAGTGTTTGATTGATCGATTGACTGATACACAGCTATATTATTCCGGTCTCAACGCCTATTCCAACAGTGGAGGTTGAAGACGGGTAAGTAGGATCACTTTAGCATATTTGTTCTAAGAACGGAATAACTTAGCCTTGCCCCCCCCCCCCAAAAAAAAAAAATGAGATTACCG
>JAOBRD020141455.1:0-10025 GCA_027575215.2 Hydrozoanthus sils | reverse complement strand
TTTGAAATTAGCGATTTCAGCCAATGGTATTTTGCGGCATCTGGCGGCCGCAGAATTCAAATATTTCTCCCGTGAGAACAGGGGTTGGAGGCTGGCGTTCTCTTCGCTCGCGGCTCGCTACGCTTCGCCGATCGCTCATCGCTTCGCTCTTCGAAGTTCGTTCTCGCGGCCTCGCTGCTCGTTGTTTTCGCCTTCGAGAACTACTAGAACGCCAAGCTACGCTGGCTAGAAGATACCCCGTGATTACTTCGAGTAACAACACACAGGAGCCATACGCGCTGCTTGAGCACCTATTCAAAGTCAATTGAATATTATAACTAGCAACCCTAGGGAATTGTCAATTATGCAATTGAGGCACATATAAAGGAAAACATGGTCCCTGAGCGGCACTTCTTACAAATTGCCGGAACTTCGGAGAGAGCTGCCGTCCTGAGGTGTTGAAATAATAAAGGTACTCCCCTCCCTAGGCTAAGGAAAAATTTTGGCCTTAATCGAATCAAACGGAATCAATTGTAAAGTGCTCCTAAGGAACTCTTGTGGCCTGCTGCGTCATTATGATGTGGTCCCGAGGGAATCTGAGGTGTTGAAATAATAAGAGTACCCCCTCCCAGCCTGCCGACCCTCCCACCCACCCACGAGCAAGCGGAACTCACACCACAACGCCTTTGTGGCTTACTTGGCCTTGTCCCAGGGCAGATTGGCTATCCCCCGGCATACCTCGTTAACAACAATGATTATAACTATAGCTTCTTGTGTTCGTGCGTTATTCAAGGAGCCCGACAGTAACTGGCAAAACTTGATATGCCGTTGTGGCCGCCGGCCTGACTACTTTTTAGTTTGTTTGAATATTCTCTAGATATTGTTGTTTTTGGTATGGTATAATTCTTAACGTACTGTCATTTCGGCGAAGCTTCAAGTAACCTATAAATAAAAAAATGTATAATATACATATATAATTCTTCACCCTGATGAAGGTTGTCTAACACAACCGAAATATAGTGTTTTGATAATTATCATTGTGTTTTTATTCTTTTGAGACAAATTTTACACGATATCTACACAGTGATAGATGCTTAAAGTACGGTAAGGTTAAGACGTAATGTTATGCGATGAAGACTAGTGAAGCGTATGTGTGATTTCATGCACTTTGTGTATGCGTGTCAACCGGCTAATGTTATTTACCACCAGTATCAAAATGAATATATTACGGCCTAGAAGGAACCAGGGTGCATCAGGAAGCTGTTTTATACGGAGTATACACCCCTCATGCGCACAGTTCAAGGTTCGAAACAAAACGACAAGCTGGTTCACAATTACAGCCGAAGTATCATTGTAGCCGTTATCGTCTATTGGGTTCTGCCAGAAATCAGATATTTTTGTTTCAGATACTGAATGCGCTGCTTTGGATGCTCTACATAACCTGTTTCATATTTGTTTAGAATTTGAAGTAATGAGTCATTTCTGAAACTAAACAACCTCCCAATAAGGGCTTTTAAATCAACCACACGCTTTTTTTATAAGACTATGAAAGAACAACGAGGCTCAGATTGGCCAAAATTTAAGAACAAGATGAGTCTCTTGCTCGATTTTTTGCAATTTTTAACCGAGCTTCAATCTTTAACTTAGAAATATAGAATGAACTAAAAATGATTTACAGTTTTTGTTTTATAACCAAATGTTGTCCTTGCTTCAGTTTATAACGCTGTACACGTATGCCCTGTTAGTTCCGTACAGTTCGTTTTCGAAGACATGGATTCAATTCGGTTTAGTTTTTGTTTGATTTAAACCACATAGAAATAAGAACAATTTAAAAACAATTTGTAGCTGAAATCGACAAAAATTAAGGACAAAGAGCCTCGGCCTTGTCGTGTATTGTCTCCAATCGCGCGTTGCCAGTCGGTTGACACGTTCGCCGTCTGCACCCGCGCCACAGGCGGTCAATTCAAAGAGTTCGAAATAAGTGACGTCATTAATTCGAATTAGACTCTAGATCTGAGTTTAAACTGAGTTTAAAAACCGACCAGAATTGTCTTATCTTTTGACAGATGCTATCCAGAATACATGATTGAGACGGTAAAATAAAAGTATTTTGCTTACCCTGTGTAAAATGTGGTATTTATTGTCATTTAGTTGGGATTTGAGACGGGTTTCTGTCGTGCAATCCCCACGCGACTTCGCATCACTACTGCACTGCACGACGGAAAACCGTCCCAAAACCCATCTAAATGACAACAAATACCACAGTTTACACAAGGTAAGCAAAATACTTTTATTTTACCGTCTAAATCATGTATTCCGGATAGCATCTGTCAAAAGATAAGACAATTCTGGTCGGTTTTTAAACTCAGTTTAGACTCAGATCTAGAGTCTAATTCGAATTAAAGACATCACTTATTTCGAACTCTTTGACTTTGAATTGGCCGCCTGTGCTCGCGCGCAGTCGACTCCTAAGACCTGAAAGGGACTGGTACCGGGAAACTCAAACGGCGACGCGATTTCCAGGAAATCTTTCCTGTTGTTTTTCGAAGAATTTGAAGGCTAAAAACATCAGTTATGAACAATACAAGATTTTTGATATCTGCTTTCGTTTCATTGCAATGGGATTTTAGTTTAACGTATTATGGGCGTTCAGTTTCCAACATTCTTGCGTTCATTGAAGCTGTTTTGGCAGAGGGAAGATGAAACACTTGAGAGAGAGCGACGGAACACCTGGAACCGCACTGCTACAAAGTTACAGGGAAAAGGTGCTGTATTTTTGGCTGTCGGAGAAACTGACTATGTTCCTCTTATTCATCGACCGCACTTAAGTGTTAAGGTAAGCGCTACTAGTTTGAAAGTTGTGTATCGGAGGCACTTCATTTTGGTAGCTGCTCTCCTGCTATATCATCTACAGAGAACTTGAAGGAACAGTTCTGAAAGATAAGAAATATGAATTTTTCCCCTTGTTTTTTATGCCCTATGGAGAGAAATGCACCCTATCCCAAGTACCACTCCGATTTGATTGTGTTTTTTCTCCCATTTATATTACATTGCATTATAAATTGCAGTTGGGTCTTTGCAGGTACATTATCCGAAAGTGAAAAATGGTAATTTCATTTCATTGAAGTTTATAGCAGAGGTTTTCTGCCGAAATTTTGCTAAAATTTTAGAGTGTGAAACTTAAACTGGGCTGGTTTGAAAGAGTTCTCAGAAATGTGGCAAAATTACTGGAACTGCTACTCCAAGGAGACCTCTCCAAATGTTTCAAATTTCAATTTTTTTGAACACCAAGTTATATGTGTGCATATATACTCATCTTGTTATTTATGTAGTGGTAAAAGTTCCACTTTATGCATTGGCTAAGTAACCAGTTTGGTTCTGTTCAAATTGATAAGTTTTCTTTTGGAAATCATTTTTTTCTATCGGTTGTTTTTTTGACTATATCAGGTGCCACATGTGATAATGTTTATTATTTCTACGTATTATGTATACTTTATAACTCAGTCTTCCTGGAAGTGTTTTAATTAGTATGCAAGGTATCATTTTGTCAACCATCAGTATCTTACACTCTGTCAAAACTTCAAATACAACTTCTCACCTTTTATGATTATATATTTATGTTCTGTTTTTCAGTATTATCAATTTTACAAGTCTACATGGCTTGTTTGGTGTTAAGCTAAAAGCTATGAAACCTTTAGAATCAGTCAGTAGGATAATTATTGAAGAAACAACATAAGTGACCTTTGATTAAGTTGTATTATCCACGTTGTCTTTTCAAAGCTTTTGTGAGAATTAAGTATTCATAAAAAGTCGTGTTGCTTTTGCACTAGAAAAAATTTTAAGTGTTTTTGATCAAGTTCTCAACTCTCCCAATATTATTCAATTATCTCTTTATTCATTAGGAGAATTTAGCATTTAATTCATACAGTCACTTGCATTGTTTCTGCTCTAGACCCTTGAATTATTGTGAAAGCAAATCAGAAGCTTAAAATGTTTTTGAACAAGAGTTAAGCTTAATAACCTAGATATCAAAACTAAGTGACCTAAGACCGTTGGACATACTAGATAAACTGGATTTAATTAAAAATTATTTTTTGAACTTTAATTTAGAATGTTTTTCAAAGTCTAGATTGAACTTAAAAAGTTTGAAACAATGGCATACCATTATGTCTGTAGACCCAAGTTTTGAATTATGACTATTTTTTCTTTCAAATGGAAGAAATTATGTGAAGAAAGAAATTGAGGTAAAAGCTGGGGCTAAGTCAGGGCTATGTAAAATTTTTATATTCATTTGAAACTGTTGATTATTAATGTGTAGATGTATACCCTACTGATTGTTTTCTGGTTGCTTTGGAAGACATTTCGACATTGATTTTACCTTTAAAGCCACATAATTTCAAGTGGTATATGAACTTAATTATTGTATATAAATTATATATGTATGCTCTCACTTTGTATTATTAATAAGTAAGTTCAGTTTATTTTTAATTATTACTTGTGCTTAATGAAAGTTATACTAATAAGACAATCATATCAACAAAGTATTGGTTAACATTAAAATTTTATATTTAGGGCCTTCAGACACAATTACCAACTTCCTCATGCAGACACACTGAAAACAAGATATTTATTTCAAAGGGATGTGACCTCTTATGGGGTCAGCAGCCAGTTGTCAACACGTCATTATACTATCATATCATGTGCCTGAATTAATGTTTGGTTTAAATCATGTGAGCAGTATGTAAGAGTGTTTTTATGGCAAACTGCTGAACAGAAACACTGCATTCTTGGACTGTACATATATGTGATTGATCAGTCAACTGCATTGGTTACTTAAGACTGATTTTGTTGTTGGCTTGCGTACCTGTCCTGTGATTCTGAAGTAATTTTGTTGCAAATGAGTTGTTCTATTTTGGAATTTTATTATTGTTGAAAACACACATGCAGTATAGTTAGTTTATACACTGCTTTAAATACAAGAGATGGATTTCCATGGTATGTACATTAATTAATTTACAATCAAATATTACCAAGGAAGAAATTTTCAATGTTTATTTTAATATTATAGATCTCCTCATGCACTGACTCACTTTTAACTTAACTACATCAAGCTGCTGAAAAGATTTGTTATAACATGTTCTTGCTACTAATGTTACTAACTTTGTTCACTATAAAATAAATGTGAAGTTAGTTATGAAATCAATATAGTTCTGCACAATTAAGCTAAATAATATGATTATATTTTGTCACAAAGTTAGATTGTGAAGTAGTTTTGAATTATCTTTGTTAGTGAAAATTTTGAGCTTAATCAATATTTTTTATGATACTATCAATACTAATTACCAATTCCCAAAAGTGATTTAGAATACTTCATCTAGTGATACTTAATTTTCCTCCAGATTATAAATTTACACATAGTATAAGCTGAATTGCAAGTTCTTGTGTTGGATTTTTATGTAAATATTTAATATACATTTATTATCGGTGGAGAGCCAATAAATTATCTCTTACTTTGTTAAATTTTATTAATTATAGTCTAATGGATTCACCCAAACTTGATTTGTTCTTAGCTTTTGGAGATTCAAGGTTAATTTAATTTGTCTGTTATTAAACAAATTATATTATAATTATATTATTGTGCATTTGAGCTAATTCTGAGAAATTTGCTAAAAATATTATTTAACACTTATTCTATTTCAATTGAGGTGGATAGTGGTAGAATATCTACTGAGTGCCAAAGGTGTAAGGTAGATAGATATTCATTATAATACCACTATCCACCAAAATTAAAATAGATTAAGTGTTTTAGTATATATCTGCAAGGTAACTGGTCTTTGGAAATTTCCTTTCAAAAAAAAAGAAAGATTTTCAAGATCCACTTATATGGATCACTGAATGTGGCAAGATTTATACACAAGCAGCCTAACATATATATATGTAACAAATTTATGTGTTTTGACAGTTTTTCAATTACAATAATTTTATGTTGTAAATGGCATAAAACAGAGAAAACGTTTTCAGTATTGTGAACTGAAACATACGGATTGGAAGCGAAGCAACTATTTCTGTCAGCCATTTTGTGTGGGTGTCATTATCTACTATTTCAGACTGAGATAGATATTGTCTCAAATTTGCTATTTCTAAACCAATCGAATTGTGCATAGCCAAGCTTGTATACTGTTAGACCCCAATAATTCGAAGTCTCAAGGGATATGTAAAATATTTTCCGGGTTCGAATTATAGGGGTCAAGAATATAAACACGCCATTTTGAACCTTGGATAGCTTTATTTGCTCTATTTTCACAATATTAATGAGCAGTTCGCCCTCTCTGGACATATTTTAAGCAATTCCATCAACAAAACAATTTTTTTGATTCCTAAAAAAAAATAATTATAAACTATAACACTAACAGTGACAAAAATATTATAAAAATGCTTTGCAAATTGATGGATTTTCATCATGTCAACATGTTAATACAAAGGAATTAATGCACTGTTAACTGTTTTTAATAGACAATTATAAGGGGTTAACAAGCTGTGAAATGAAGAGATAATTGAAATATGAACTGTTTTTCGACCACATTTTTTTGTGACAAAATATTTACTGATTTTCGACACCATCTGTTCTTTTTTTCAGCCAGTAACTAAACTTCAAATTATCAGCGTGATGGGTAAAATCTGGTCCAAGGGAACAGAAATAACTTCAAAATACGGAGACTTTGAGTTATTCAAGTTCGAATTATCTGAGATAAAATGACTTTAAAATAAGTGGGGCAAAACCAAGGGAAATAAAATTTACTTCGAATTAGCAGGGACTTTGAATTATCTGAGTTTGAATTATCAGGGTCCAACTGTACATATATTTAAATTCTTTTTCTTTAAAAGTTCTACTGATCAGCAATAATGTGCTTATTACTTAGGTTTTAGATACAAATTATTTTGATACGGTACTGTAGTTATAAATAGTGTTGAACTTTCTATACATTGAAATTATTATCACACAAAGTGTGGTTTGTCTTTATTGAGGTTGTTGTATGTAGGTTTTGGTACAAGTACCAACTGAAGTAATAATTATCAATTTTTGTTGGGAGTTCTTAGAATAGTTCGTGTAATTGACATAATATTTGAAGTGTGTTTCCTTGAATTTCTTTGTTCCTTGTGGTATAAACATGCTGTTAACAGTTTTTATAGAGCACACTCAAAACAGGACACTTTCTCTGATAATATAATTTACATTTTAGGTGTTTGAATCATATTATACTCCTGCATTTAACATTAAAACTAACCAGTGCTCTGTCATTGCAATTTTTCAGATCACTAATCAGTGTTTTCTCTTACATTCCTAGCCTTGAGATCACTATGTAATCAGCGCTTGCAAAAACTAACCATAGATTATAAATTTCAAAACAAAATTTGACAGATGAATATTGATCTTTGGTTTTCGTCAATTAATCTTCTTTCCATAAGGCAACAGCTACTGATCAGCAAAAGATCTAATATTTTTAAAAAAATTATATTGCATGATTTATTTAATATTTTATTTTTATTATAATCAATATAAAACAATGTTTTAGTTTCATACATATTGTAATAGCTGTGACCCATTTGCTGCATTGCAATGATTAAAACCAAATTATTGTCTGTAAACCTGATATTAATAGTAGAAATCAACTGCTGGATACAAACACTGCAGGCCCCTAGTCATGTGTCCTCCATGAGTGGTAGGTACTTAAAAAAGCCGTGTATGTCTCCATGCAGAAATATGTTTGAACAGCTTGTCTTGTAAATTTCTCTTGGTTACTCTGTATGTGATTGGACAAGAGAAGTAAGTCTGTTTGCTGATAGAATTTAATTTGTGAGTCATGAATGATAAGTGGCCTAACATACTTTCAGTTGTGTGTCAAGACTGAAACATATTTGCAGATCAAACTTGTGATGTAGCATTACAAGGCAATATGGTATCAGCTTAATTTTGTTGCCCATTAGCAATAAACCAAACACAGTAAAATTTAACTACAAGTAAACCAGCATTTATACTTTTTTGAAAATTTATCATCAAGTGCTATGTGTTGCATTGGTGACAAATATCTTCTAACTCTTTTTGAACTTCTCCAGCTTTGTATTATTTCATTTAGAATGAATATCTTTTGTGTATCTTAGTTAATTATAATCTCTATACACAAACATCGACTACAACATGATCTTGAGTGATTTCTAAGAAATCTTTTGTCAGATGCTGTTAGTTCTACCGTCCGTATATGTAAGCTGCTTATTAATAATCATGTAGTACAACAATTACAGTGCTCAGTGAATTGGTTGATAAAGAAGAATCAGTAGAAAAGCAAAGAACTTTTTGAATACAGTTAACTTACAAAGTTGGCACTTAGTTTGTACTTTTGCATTTGATTATTAATTAATCAGAGCCACTAAATGCAAAACCAAGTATTATCTGGATGAAATATGCACGTAGCATGTACTATAATAGGTAAGAAGCAATGCCTTCCGATAAGCATATTTCCTGGAAGAAGCTTTTGAAGTATCGGAGCATATCTCATGTAAGTTGGATATACTTGCATTTCCGCTAGCTAGTAAGACCTTTATCTACTTGTATTTTTAATCTTTTTCTACATAAGACTAGAACTAGGTTATAAATTAGGCAAATAAATATTTAATTTAACAGCCATAAATTGCCTTTCATTGCAAGATAGATATTTAATGACTAGGTTATTTGTATTGCATCAAGCAGAGGACGTTTCTCAACTATGCTTTTTAGATACAATGCTTATAGATGTTTAGTATAATTGAGGCTATAATAACTACCGTGTTACTGTTTTTTTACACAACAAACTAGTTGGATGAGTTATAAGTATTTTATACATTGTGTCTGTATACATGAATTAAGCATTTATTTTTCTTGGAAATCAACTTAGAAAACCCCACTGAGAGCTGATGTATGTTGCTGTTTACAAGACTAGTATTTAAGCTGCATATTTGTGTAGATGTAAAATTGATATCAGTAGCAGTGTAGTATCTTGATTCCTCTATTTTAAACTTGCATTTTTTAGTTTTCTTTATTGATTCATCATACTAAAGTCATGATAATATCTCAAATCTTAGTCACAGTCGACTTACCCTCTTTCCTTTCAACATGCTCAGACAAGTTATTTTCTGGTTATTAAGAAAGAATTTGTTTCATGTTATAAAGCTAGAAATAGAGTATACTTTTGATTATGTATTAATAAAACAGTTTGTCAATGAGTAGTTGGCCAGTTTGTGTGGCACTGAAATACTTGCAAACTATCAATGAGATCAATGTACATCTTCCTTATTAAACATTGGTTTATTTAATATTTGTCTGACACAGACTGTGATCTTTAGAAAGAGTGTTTGTCCTTGTCCCATCTTAGTTGCTATGTCTATATCAAGTCAGACTATTCCATAGACTCAGTAAGACTAACTTTCTTTCTTATGTAATGTTGAGAATCACCTTGCTATTGCCCAGACCCGTGAGTACAAATCTTTTGTAAATCCAAAAGAATTATTTTTATATTTTATTTTTTTGTGTTGTTTGTTATTGCAAACTTTTGAAAACATTTTTAACCATTGTAGGTGCTATCTTTTTGTAGTCGTGGACAAAAATTTGGCTGTTCACAGAACTATAAGATTTAGCAAGAACATGTAATTCATTCTCAGATCTCGATTAAGGATCTAACAAACTAAATGTGTTCATAAAATTTCCATGAACTTCAATTTTCTCCTCACCATTCACTTGCCAACCAATTATCCCGGTCTGTTGTCTCCTCACAATTCACTGGCCAACCAATCATCCCTGTCTGTTGTCTCCTCACAATTCACTGGCCAATCAATCATCCCTATCTGTTGTCTCCTCACAATTCACTGGCCAACCAATCATCCTTGTCTGTTGTCTCCTCACCATTCACTGCCCAATTAATCATCCCTTTCTGTTGTCTCCTCACCATTCACTGCCCAATTAATCATCCCTTTCTGTTGTCTCCTCACCATTCACTGCCCAATTAATCATCCCT
>JAOBRD020141346.1:0-10025 GCA_027575215.2 Hydrozoanthus sils | reverse complement strand
CGAGAGCGTGTTATCTAAAGTCGTGATGTGAAGTTTGATGAGAGTGAGTTTGGAATCGAGGAGTCGTTAAGTGGAACTAATAAGCCTATTGAATTGTTAAGTCGTGATGATGCAAGTGATGATGATGTAATTGATGACACGAGTGAGGTTACAGGAATTTCAGTACGACAATCAGCGCGGGAGAGACACCCAACCGTCTGGGTGAATGGGTGATAATTGCAAGTGACGACACTGCTGAGCCAAAGACAGTGCGATAGGCATTAAGTAGTCATGATAAAGAGCAACTGCATGAAGCCATGGAGAAAGAAATGGATTCACTTCATAAACACTGCGTAGGGAACTCATAGAATTACCAGGGGGCGCAAGCCTATAGGAAGTAAGTGGGTTTTTAAAGTTAAGCATTATGCTGATGGCTCAGTAGAAAAGTACAAGGCTAGACTTGTTGCTCAAGGGTTTTCCCAGAAGTGTGGTGTAGATTATGATGAAACTTTCAGACCTGTAGTGCGTTTTGAATCAATTAGAACTGTCATCACAGTAGCTTTTGATAAGGGACTAAAACTCCATCAGACGCCTTCCTGCATGGCGAGTAAGAAGAAGAGATAAATATGAATCTGCCTGAGGGGTTTGTGATTGAGGGGAAGGAACATTTAGTCGGTAAATTAAGTAAGAGTCTGTATGGCTTGAAACAGTCACCAAGGTGCTGGAATTATATTTTGGATGAGCACTCGCATCATATGAGTTTTGTTCAAACCACAAGTGATCCCTGCATATATGTAGCTATAGGTGATGACCCATTTATCATTGCAGTTCATGTAGATGACATGATCCTTGCTGGCACAACTGATGCAAAGATTGCTCAAGTCAAGCAAAGTATTGTGTAGAGGTTTGATGTAAAAGATATGGGAGAGCTTAGTTACTTTGTAGGAATGCAAGTACTTCAGGAAAGCTCTAAGCTTGTTAAAGCAGAGGAGGGCAGTGAGTTGCACAACCAAGCGGAGTACGAGTCAGCAGTTGAAAGTTTTTTATATCTGTCATCTGCAACGAGACCAGATATTATTTTTGCTGTTAACAATGTAGCAAAGTTTGAAGAAAAACCTACGAAAAAACACTGGACTGTCAAGTGAGTTTTCAGATACTTAAAAGGGACTGTGAATTATGGTCTTCAGTACTCTGGAGATTCAAGTGAAGTATGTGTTGGATTTTGTGATGCAGACTGGGCTGGTGACACAAGTGATCGAGAATCGACCTCTGGCTAAACATTTCAGAGAAATGGTGTTTCTGTCAGCTGGAGGAGTAAGAAGCAGCCT
Organism: Hydrozoanthus sils; assembly: GCA_027575215.2. Classification (NCBI taxonomy): domain Eukaryota; kingdom Metazoa; phylum Cnidaria; class Anthozoa; order Zoantharia; family Hydrozoanthidae; genus Hydrozoanthus; species Hydrozoanthus sils. The sequence continues at coordinate 8,718 of JAOBRD020141346.1, read as the reverse complement.
TGTGTTGCTTTTTCTACAGCTGAGGCTGAATGCGTAGCTCTGTCTGCAGCAGTGCAAGAAGCTTTGTGGCTGAAACAGCTACTTGTTGACTTGAACTTTATATTGATTCACAAGTGGCAATTCATGAGGACAACAAAGCTGCTATATTTATGTCTAAGAATCCTCAGTTTCATGGAAGGGCTAAAAATGTTGATATTAAATGTCATTTTGTTCGAGATCAAGTTGAAATAGGAACAGTTAACATAGTCTATTGTCCCACCTCTAACATGATTGCGGATTTATTTACCAAGTGACTTGCTAATTAAGGGGCAGTTTGTTAAACGACAATAACTGATTGGCGTGTGCCCTATAACATTTCAGTAACATTGAGAAGGAGTGTCGAAAAATGACAATGTTCTTGAGCTGTTAATAATCAATGCTGCCTCGTATTCATGTTCAGCCCTCGTGGTAAAATGTTATGTTTTGCGTTGGCAGTTTTTAAGTGAGCACTACAGCAGTTTGAGTTTTAATACGTTTTGTTTTCTTTGAATTAAACAGCAGTATAAATATTCAACAGTGAAAACAAGGTGGTTTGGAATAGACAAGGTAGACTGGACCGGAGCAGGCAGGGTATACTGGAGGATAAAAGGTATACTGGAATAAACAAGATACATTTGAGCAGATAGGCTGGATTGGAGAAAAACTGGGTAGACTGGAACAGACAGGGTGGACTGGAGCAAACAGGGGCTGGAGTAGACAGAGTGGATTGGAGCAGACAGCGTAGACTTGAATAGACAGGGTGGACTGAGGCATACAAGGTAGTCTGGAACAGACAGTGTAGGATGGAGCAGACAGGGTTGACTGAAACAGATAGGGTAGACTGGAATTGACAACGAGGACTTAAGCAGACAATATGGACCGAGACATACAAGTTAGACTTACAAGCCGACAGTGTGTACCGGATCATGCAAGATATACTGGAACAGACTGGGTATACTGGAATAGACAAGTTAGACTAGAACAGGCAGGGTAGACTGAAGTAGACAGGGTGGACTAAAACAAACAGGGTAAACACACTGTCATACTGACTAGAAAAGAAAGTGTAGAGCAGACTGCGACTGTTTCTCTGTGTCTGTGACTGTGTTTTTATTTAGAAACATTGCACTAAAAATTCTGAATTGCGTTTCTTACAACATTTAAAAATTTTAAAAGTAAATTATGTAATCCATCTATCTGTTAGAAAAATTAAATTTTCGCTATTTGGAAATATACATCTCCTTGGCGCTCTTCATGAGAAAGGACTTGGTGAAACGTTGAGTTTTAACTAGTGGTTGTTCAAATTATCTTTGTTTCCTTAGTTTGTATGAACAACTATTTAAGGTAGGAAGAAGGCTAAATATCTTTGAACAACGGTTACTGATGATGGAATTGAATATTGTACGTTGTGAATTTTTTTCTTGGTGGGTTCTGATAGACTCTAGACCTGCTAGTTAAAGCGCCTCTGAATGATTAACACTCGGGAAAATACAAGATAGAGCTCTCCTTTGTACTCGCTCAAGATTGACTTGAAGGTACTGTGGTAAAGCGTGATGGAAAACTGGACAAGCGTAATCAATGAAGACCTAATACAAGCGCAGTAATAGGCTACGAGATCTACTGATGGGACGTGTGCTCGCTTGAGTTGGAGGAGAAAATACAGTTTCTTATTCGATTTTTTTACAAGATCTTCGATGTGTTCGTTCAATGTTAGCGTATCGTTGATAATTAGACCAAGTAATTTTGCTTTCTGTGTGGTTTTGATAGGTGGGTCGTCTATAAACAAAGTGGGGAGCGGTGGAGGATCTTTTCTGAATGTGATAATTAGTTCTTTTGTCTTGTCAGGAGTTTGTTTGCCTGGGACCAACTGTAGATTGTGTCTACTGAATTGCTGTGTTGATCTTTAGATCTTTGATACAGTTGTGTCGTCAACATATTTACACATGTCGAAGATACTTGGAATACACAAGTCATTGATCATCAGTAAAAAAAAGCCATGGACCTAGTTTTGTCCCTAGTTTTGTCCCTTGCGGTACACCAGACAGAACCATTCCCCACTCCGAAAGGCAATCTTTTCCGAGTTTAACTCTTTGGAATCTTTCTGAAAGAAAATCAATAACCCAGTTGGTTATACTATTGGGAATATTGATCTGCTTTAGTTTGTTGGTTAATATTTTGTGGTCTATTGGTCGAAGGCCTTTCGGTAGTCGAAGAGGAGGACACGCACAGAAGCACCATTCCCGTCAGTCCCTTCGACCAACTTGTGAATCATACTAATTTGTGCTAACACGGTTGAGGAGCCGGATATAGTACCATATTGGTTGGGATCGACAAGGGTCTCTATAGCAGGTTTAATATAAACGGACACAACAAAATCTTCAGATATTTTTGAGAGAGTAGAGGTGAGAGAGATGGGTTTCAACTTCCGTTCGGGTCTGTAACTTGCTTTACCTTTGGGATGGTTGTAACATTAGCTTTTTTTCATTGTAACGGTAGTTTTTGTTCTTTGTACGAGGCATTCAGACTGTGTATGGGGTTGCTAGGATCTCAGCATTCTCCTTTAGTAACCATTTTGGAAGCCCATCAGCGCTTTATTCTTGGATAGGGTAGACTGGAATAGACAGAACAGAATGGAGCATACAAGGTTGTCTAGAACAGACAGGGTAGACTGGAGCAGACAGGGTTAACTGCAACAGATAGGGTAGACTGGAATAGACAGCGAGGACTTAAACAGCCAATGCGGACTAGACTGGAACAGACAAGTTAGACTAAAGCATAAAGGGTGGACGAGAGCGAACAGGGTAGACTAGAATAGACAGAGTAGATTGAGGCATACAAAGTAGTCTGGAACAGACAGGATAGGCTGGAGAAGACAGGGCAGACTGGAATAGACGATGTGGACTAACACGTACAAGCTAGACTGGAGCAGACAAAGTAGACTTAAACAGACAGGGAAAATTGAAGCAGAAAGAGTGGACTGGAGCAGACCGGGCAGACTGGAATAAACAGGGCTAGCTGAAGATAAATGGGTTCACTGCAACAGAGACGGAAGACTGGAACAAGCAGGCAGACAGGATGGACTGGAACAGAAAAAGTGGACTGGAGCAGATACTGTAGACTGAAATAGACAGTGTGGACTGGGATAGACAGGGTAGACTGAAGCAGACAGATAGGGTGGACTGAAACAGACAGACAAGACAGACAGACAGGGCATTCTGGAGCAGACAAGGTGGACTGGAGTAAACAGGGTGGACTGGAGCATACAGATTAGACTGGAATAGACAAGGTAGACTGGAGCATGGGGACAGGTTAGACTGGAGCAGACAGTGTAGACTGAAAGAGACAGGGCAGGCTGGAGCAGACAAGGTGGACTGGAGGAAACAGGATGGTTAGAAGAAGACAGGGTCACTGGATTAGACAGGATGGACTGGAGCATACGAGGTACACTAGAAAAGAAGGGTAGACTGGAGCAAGCAGGAGCGACTGTAGCAGACAGGGTAGACTGGTACAGACAGGGTGGACTGAAGCATACAAGGCACTTTTGAGCAGACAACACAGAATCTAGCAGACAGGATAGACTGTTGCAGACGGGATAGACTGGAACAGATAGGTTAAACTGGAACAGACAGCCTTGTCTGGAACATTCTAGTTAGACTGAAACAGACAGGGGAGACTGAAGCCGACAGTCTAGACTGGAGCAAGCAGGGTAGACTGGAGCAGAGAGGATGGGCTGGAGCAGACAGTAGACTGGACCAGACAGAGTGGTATGGAGAAGACAGGGTAGACTGGAATAGACAGGGTGGGATGGAGCATACAAAGTAGACTGGAACAGACAAAGTAGATTGGAGCTGAAAGGCTGTACTGGAGCCATCAGGGTAGGCTGGAGTAGACAGGGATGGACTAGAGCAGACAGAGTGGATTGGAGCAATCATTGTAAACTGGAACAGACAGGTTGACTGGAATAAATAGGGTGGACTGAAACGGACAGGGTAAACTAAAGCAAAGAGGTTGGACTAGAACTTACAAGATAGACTGGAGTAGACAAGATAGACTGTAGGAGACAGGGTAGACTGGCATAAACAGGGTGGACTGGAACCGACATGGTAGACTAAAGGAAACGGAGAGAGGGGCTGTAGCATGTAGACAAGTTAAACTGGAGGAGATAGGGAGGCTGGATTAGACAAGTTGGACTTGAGCAGACAGAGTAGACTGGAACAGACAGGCTGGTCTCGAATATACAAAGTAGACTGGAATAGACAGGGTAAACAAAGCAAACACGGGGAACTGGAGCATGCCGACAAGTTAGACTGGAGCAGATAGGGTGGACAGGAATAGTTAGGCTGGTCTGGAACATGCACGATATACTGGAACATACAGAATGGACTGGAGCAGACAAGGTGGACTGGAACAGGCAAGCCAGAGAGAACAGACAGGATAAACTGCAGCAAACAGTGGCTGGAGCAGACAGAGTGGATTGGAGCAGACAGGGTAGACTGAAGCATACAAGGTATACTGAACAGATAAGGTAAACTGAAATAGACGATGTGGACTAACACGTACAAGCTACACTGGAGCAGTCAAAGTGGACTGAAACAGGTAGGGAACATTGAAGCAGAAAGGGTGGTCAAGAGCAGATCAGAAGACTGGAATAGAAAGGATGGACTGAAACATACAAGGTAGTCAATGTAGACAGGTAGACAGGGTAGGCTGGAGAAGAAAGGTTTGACAGAACGTGGGTAAATTGGAGTAGACAGGATAGACTGGAGCAAATAGGGTAGGCTGGAATAAATAGGGTGGACTGGAACAGACAGGGTAGACTGAAACAAACAGACAAGATTGGAGTAGACTGCGTGGCATTAAATAGACAAGGTGGACTGGAGCAGAAAGGAGGGACTTCAGCAAACTGGTTGGACTGGAACAGACAAGGTGGACTGAAGCATATAAGGTACGCTGGATCAGACAGGGTAGACTGGAACGGTTGGGTAGAGTGGAATAGACAGCCTGGTCTGGAACATACAAGCTAGGTTGAAACAGACAGGAGAGACTGAAGTTGACAGTCTAGACTGGAGCAAGCAGGTAAGACTGGAGCAGAAAGGGTGAATTGGAGTAAACAGGGTAGACTGGAGCAGACAGGATGGATTGGAACAAACAGGGTAGACTGGACCAGACAGGGTGGAGTGGAGCATACAGAGTAGGCTGGAACAGACATGGTAGATTGGAGCTAAAAGGCTGGACTGGAGCAAACAAGGTAGACTGGACTAGACAGGATGGACTGGAGCAAACAGGGTTGACTGGACCAGACAGGGTGGAGTGGAGCATACAACGTAGGCTGGAACAGACATGGTATGTTGGAGCTGAAAAGCTGGACTGGAGCAAACAGGGTAGACTGGACTAGACAAGATGGATGGGAGCAAACAGGGTAGACTGGACCAGACATGGTGGAGTGGAGCATACAACATAGACTGGAACGGGCATGGTAGATTGGAGCTGAAAGGCTGGGCTGGAGCAAACAGAGTAGACTGGAGCAGACAGGATGCATTGGAGAAAACAGGGTAGACTGGACCAGACAGGGTAAATTAGAGCAGACAGGATAGATTGGAGTGTGCAGACAAGGAGGCTGGAGCAAATAAAGTAGACTGGAACAGACAGAGTGGACTGAAACACACAGGCAAGATTGGAGCAGACTGCGTGGCATTAAATAGACAAGGTGGACTGGAGCAGAAAGGATGGACTGCAGCAAACTGGTTGGACTGGAGCAGATAAGGTGGATTGAAGAGAACAGGGTGGACTGGAGCAGACAAGGTGGGTTGGAGCAGGCAGGGTAGATTGGAATAGACAAGGTGGACTGGAGCATATGGACAAATTAGACTGGAGTAGATATTGTTGACTGAAACAGACAGGGCAGGCTGAAGCAGACAAGGTGAACTGGAGCATGTAGACAAATTAGACTGAAGCAGATAGTGTAGACTGAAACAGACAGGATAAGCTGGAGCAGACAAGGTGGAATGGAGCATATAGACAAATTAGACTGGAGCAGATAGTGTAGACTGAAACAGAGAGGGCAGGCTGGAGCAGACAAGGTGGACTGGAGCATGCAGACAAGTTAGACTGGAGGAGATAGTGCTGAAGCAGACAGGGGGGAATGAAACAAACATACTAGACTGGAACAGACTTTGCAAACTGGAGTACATAGAGTGGGCTGGAGACTGAGCTGACTGCGTAGGGTGAAATAGACAAGAGAAATTTGGGCAAACTATACTCGCTGAAATGCCATTTCTGCGCATTTTTGGGGTGTTTGAAAAGTATTTTACTGGCAAAGTTTTATGATTTTGGCAACGGTTGCCAATTATTTGTAGGCTTTAAATCTTGTTGAATGTAAACAGCGACAAAACAAGCTTGGAACGATGCTCATTACGCCTAACATGACAATGCGACATGGCATACTGTATAGTCACATGCAAAGGACTGCTGATAAAAGACGCCTCCTTTATAAAGTACTTTTTGCAAAAACTAAACTTTGTAGTCGCCTTTGTGTACAGGTGTATTTGGAAGGATGAGGAGTGAGGGGTTATGTAGTTTCCTTATTTTTGCTTAAAGTTTATATATCATCTTCCAAGAAAAGTTGTCTTCTTAGAATTTGGGGCTTTCTCAGAAGTTTGCAAAAGAAGTCGAAAATCGATTTAACATTCGTGTTGCGTTATTGAGCTTCTAAGATATTGAAAAAGCCACGCCTTTTGAAAATGTCCTTTTGCAAGAAGGTGTGGTACTAGTTGATTTGATAACGTATTAGGGGGAACCATTGTGCGATCTTTGAGGGACATTTGGAGCAAAATGCCGAAGAGATGCGTTGTGTGGAACTGTAGCAATGTTGTAGATAAGTCAAAAAATATTGCAGTTCATGTTATTCCATTCAAGGAGATGAAAGGCTCGTTGCGAAGGTTATACGCAAACAGTGGGTAGACTTTGTAAGAAAAAAGAAGGGAGATAAGTGGAGTCCTTCCGAACATTCAGTGATTTATTCGCGCCAGACGACTACACGCGGAGGTTTGACTACGGCGGCCAAGTGTAAAAGTCCCGTCTGATAAGGAACGAAGTTGGTGTTCTGGCTGCCCCACGGTTAATGGAAGAAAAGCCACAACAGAAGCCGGCCGGGAAGAGATGCTAACCGAACGTGCAAAGCGAAAGGTTTGTATAGAAATGTCTGAACTGTCTTAAACATTCTTTCTGAGTTGTGTTATTGACGCTTTGAACACTGACTGGGCTGCCTGTGTCATTTTAGGCCCCGTGTGAAAGGACTCTTTGCATGCATGTTTGTTTTACAATAGTTGATTTTCTCACTCCATCGCATTTGAACCTTTCCCAACGAGAAATTTGACAGCCGAGTTCCTGTGTTGTTAACATCCATTCGCACCAGGTAAGCACAAATGTTTCACTCTAAAGGCCCTTTTATCGTTAATACAGATTTTACGAGATTCACTTTGTCAGACCGAAATAATTGAAAACCAGGTCTCAAGGCAGTTAGCCAACCAAAGAGCAACACGATGAAGAAACCATCAACTTCACACCAGAATAACATCGAACCACCGGTTAGCGATTATTATTTCATTGACAATAACTATGTCTTCGTTTCATTTCGTTTTCAGTTTTTGTATTCATTGACCGGAGTCCGAGGTGACAATATATTTAGTTAAAAGTCATCTATAAGCACGGTTCACAGAATGAAAAATCTGAATTATCTCAGTTAAACTAAAAGATCTAGACAGGAAAGAAAACTGACGCAATTTTAATATATTGTAATGTATGTGTAATGATAACTTATGTTGTATTTCAGACCAAAAAAAAGATAAATGCAGATCCAGAAATCGTTTGGAATGGGCCCCATCTCGTCGCACGAGCTTGAAGAATTCAACTGCCCACGTTCGTCCTCAAAAACAACTACCGCTTTCGATTGGTATTCCACGAAACAAACTAAACCTAAACTTAAAAACACGGTAGACCAGAGTACTTCCTATTAAAATTAAGTAAAAAAATTTCAAAGCGCAGTGTATATACAAACTAGCGAGTTGTCAACACAACGTAACACTTTGTAGATTAAAGAGCATATAACACGGTTTCAGTTTATTGGTGTTCGAAAAGATCGTTGTCCAAAACACATTTCTGCAAAGTTTGAAAGAAATTCAATAAAAAAACAGAGTTACGGCTGTTTTAATTTAGGGTATTTTCCTATAATTTTTGGCACCTTAGTTTAGTGGACTGGGACGAGGCCCCAGGACACCACTACGTCATCTTGTTGGGAAAAATTCCCGCGTTCGTCTTTGTCTCAATATTTTTGTTTAGCAGACTGAATAGAGAGTGAAAGAAAATGTTGGATTTCGACTCTACAGAAGAACTTGGTTACGAGTCAGATAATTGGGAAAGCATTGAGGAAGAAACATGTGAAAACAAATAGCAAAACTCTGTGAAAGTGACAGCGATTTAGGTGAGATCGAGTCGCAGTTTGAACCGTATTATTCCCTTGAAGAACCAACAAATCCGACTTATGACATGTCAAGCGGTCAATGAAGCGACGATTGAGGTTGCTTTAGAACAATAACGTTAGCAGATCAAGAAGGGTTAATTCCTTGATAAAACTGGTTAGTAAAGCTTGCATGTTGTGAATTTATTGCATGTGATTATAGGAGCGTGGTCGATTCGAGGCCGTTG
>JAOBRD020141241.1:0-10026 GCA_027575215.2 Hydrozoanthus sils | reverse complement strand
TTAAACCCTTTTAAGTCACGTTGAACCCTGTTAGACCATATTGAACCCCGTTAAAGCCTCATTGACCCCCGTTAAGTCACGTTGAACTACGTTAAGCCACGTTGAACCCCGTTAGAAAAAACGTGACAGTGTTTCAGAGTGGTCAAAAGAAGAATACAAGAATAACTGGAACACCATTTAAACAAGGACCCGCGCTATAAAAGAGAAAGCTCTTGCCACATCTGAAACCTTTAAAAATCCAAATTTTGGACCACGTAGCGATTCAACTTCGCTCTAAGTCTGAGCGACAGAAAAAAAGCAATTCATAACTGCTGAAATTAAAATGTTCGCAATAATTTCTCATACACAGTAGTGGCAAAGGACACGTAAGCGAAGTTCGTTTCGTTTTATAAGTGATTTTGGCGAAAGTTCAGAGAAATTTTGTACCTTTTTCGGCGAAGTTCTCACACCTTCGATAAACTTTCGGTCATTAGCATAACGCGTCTCGTCGAAACTTCGCGTATTATGAGCACTTGCATTTCTTTTACCACTACAGTATTTTATGTTTCGTTATAATTTCTCTGTGTTTGAAACAGAAGGCAACAAGAACTTATGATTCTGAAGTAATTAATTGTTCTGTGTTCAATGTTACATGAAACAATTTTACACATGAATAGTCCGTTTATTTCATGTCATCATTTCAGAGGTTGAGTGACAACTGAAGGTGACGAGTGACTGGCCAAGGCCCTTTTATAGTGTGGGTCCCTGTTTAAAATTGAAAAATTAAACGAGGCTTACCTGTAAGTTGAAGTTTGATTAAAATTCTACCGTAACATTTGCAGGAATGAGGAGGTCACGTGTGATAGCAAGCATAGTGTATCCGAGCTCAGACTTTAAAGAGATTTTGGGAGACTTTGATGAATAAGGAGGTCACACATAAACTTCGAGGGACAATAATTGGGCAAGGGTGGGACGTGACCTCCTCATTTCTGCAAATGCTATGGTAGAATCTTAATCAAACTTCAACTTACAGGTAAGGCTTGTTCAATTTTTCAATTCTACCTCGCATTTGCATACAATCAGAGGTCATGTAAGATTTCAAAGCCAAAAAGGTCCCCAAATCAAATAAACACATAATAGTGTATGTATAACCATAGGCATGTAATATCTAATATAATATAAATATATTCATACAGATGTAATTAATTAATTACTGCAATATAATGCAAAATTATTATGCATCATGAGTTCAATAAACCTGTTCTGTAAAATTATTTATTGGTCAAAACAGCTTCAGCAAATTTGTTCGGTCTTATCATAGGTCTGATATGAAACTTTGCAAATACAGAGTCTGATCTCCATCCAGCAGTAGTCATAATGTCCTGCATGGGAACATCTAGTGCTTTAGCTACTGAAGTAGACGCTGATCTTGTACTATGGCTTTTAAAGACATTAGTGTTTATACCAGCTGCATTCATGGTTTGTTTAAGCCATCTAGATATGATGTCCCTAGAGGTTGGACCATGAGGCTGAGAATGACAGACTAGCAGTTGACGAGTGTCTTTGCGTATGTTTGCAGTTCGATTAATATACATATCCAACAATGTTACAACAGAAAGGCGGTTATCCAACATATATCGCCGAAAAACAATTGGAAACAAATGTCTGTTCTTTCAGCCTCATCTAGAGGTCTGTTTTAAGGCATGAGGCAATGGTAAATGAGTATTCATTAGGCTGGGTTGACATGTTGTCCAAAGATAACAACTGTAATGTTTGTGTTCTTTGTGCTGTCATTAAAGCCATTATCATTACCATTTTCAGTGTGAGAGCTTTGAGTGTTAGGTCCTCATTTGCTGGGAGACTCTTCAAATAATCAAGAACTAGTTGAGGGTCCTAGATCTCTGAATATTTAGGTAGGGCTGGCTTTAAGTTAAATAGCCCTGACATGAACCTTGAGACAAGAGGATGACTCCCCACTTCATGCCATCAATTGTGATAAAAATAGACAGTGCACTTCTGGCTGTACCTACAGCACTATAACCAGTTCACTTTGATAACTCAGACAGAAATTCCAAAACTGGTTGTAAGCTGGGTTGAGGATGATTTACATTGTGATCTTTGCAGAACTCAGCCCATATCGAGACATATGTTTGGAATTGTTTGCATGTTCCTTGTCTCCATGATTGAAGTATAATATCAAGAGGTTCACCCTCCACCCCTTGATTCATCACGGCAGATTTAACACTAGACAGCCAAGTAGTTGTAACTTGGGATACAGTGGATGCACTTTCCTGGGGCTCTGAGGCAGTGTCAGTGTATGTCTGTGACTCTTGATTTTTAATGGACAATCCTGAAGCATCTATAGAAGATATGGAAACCAGAACTGTGTTGCCCGTTGTGGAACTACAAGAATAAATGGGGGAAAACAGTATATTAGTCAATATTGTGACCAGTCAATAGTGAATGCGTCTATGGCCATGGCTCCTGGATCAGGCTTCAAGGCAACATATTGATCTACCTTATGATTTAATCTAGAAGCAAGCATATCTAGCTGAGGCACTCCCCACTTAGCTGTTAGCATTTGAAAAGTCTCTGTGTCAATAGACCATTCAGTATTGCTGTTAAATTCACAGATTGCTCTGTCAGCCTCTGTGTTAAATTTGCCAGGTGGATGGGATACAGATAGTTTCAAATTTCTTTGTTTACACAAGAGCATGGTTTCTCCTGTGATTTCATTGCACTTGGGTGAATGTGTGCCGCCCATATGTTCCAGGTATGATACTGCTTAGTGTTGTCACAGAGTATTCTAACAACACTGTCATGTATATTGCCACAAAGGGCCTTCAATGATAAAAATATTGCTTTGATTTCTAAATAGTTATATGGTTTTGGGATTCTTCTTCTGACCATCTGCCTCTCGCTGTAAATGAAGAGCCCTTGATAATACCACCCCACCCCAAAAGTGAACTATCTGTTTTCAGGGTTAAGATGGGCAGCTTGAGGAACATAGGACTAGGACATAGACCACAGTCTGTGACCCACCATCTTAAGTCATCTTTGGCAAGGGCGTAGATGGTCATTTTTTCATCTAGATTCCAGCCTTTGATTGTAATGCCTGTGTTTTATCATTCTCAAGTGACCTGTAGAATAGAGGCCCATAATAGGCCCCAGGAAAAGAGGCTACCATAAGGCCCTCTACCAAGGCAACTTCTCTTATGGATACAGGCACTTTATGATTTAGTAGTGCTTTGCATACATTTTTTATATTTTTAGCTTTATCTTGCACCATTGATATATGCATTGACACTGAATTCAAGATAAATCCCAAGAACTTAACCTCTTGGGTAGGAGTTATTATTGACTTTCTGTTGTGAACAGTGAAACCAAGGGACACAAGTAAACAAACTGTGTCTTTGATTTGTATTTCAAGTTGCTCAGGAGTGTCAGCTAGCAACAGGATATCATCAATATATCCTACTAAGTGGTTGCCTTTTGACCTAAGAGATGCATATACTGGCTTAAATGACTTTAGTAAATACTCTAGGTGGACTTGACAGGCCATTAGGCAAACAGGTGAATTCATACAATGATTTAAAATTAAATCTAAGGTATTTCCTATGTTCAATGGTGATGGACACTGAATAATAAGCATCCCTGAGATCAAGTACTATCATCGATGAGCTGTCTCTAAGAAGCTGAGTAGCTGACTTTAGAGACTCCATCTTAAAATGCTCATAGGTGACATGTTCATTAAGTTTTTTTAAATTCAGTAATTATCTATGAGAACCATCTTTCTTTGGCCTCGTAAGCCTTGTTGAAATAAATTCGTTCTTACAGTGTTCAGCTTCCATAACAATATGTTTGACCAATAATTTCTTGATTTCATTTTCGATTCTATTTCTTCTCCCTGAGAAAACTGAACACATGTTGTTGCATATTGGTAGGGGAGAGTATCAAATGCTATATGATAGCCAGTAATAATCTCAAGGATGTTATTATCAGTGGTTAACAGTCTCCAACTCTCAAGAAAATTGGCTATGCTGCCAGCTTTAAAATTATTTATGGCACTCACCAGCCCATGGGAGTTAAGTTGTTCTATTTGGACTGTTGATGCTGTTTGGCATTCTGCTTCGGGTTTCAGTCCAGGGAAAGTGCGAGTTGGAAAATGCGAGTTGCTCATAAATTACTAAATAGTTCTGAATATAGAGATTACATTAAAAACTGTATAAGATGTTTCAATAGAATAACCGAGTACTGTACCTGGTTGCTGAAACCTGAAAGGCCGGCCATCTTGGAATAACAGTGTAGCAGATACTTCACATATGATACATGAAGTGTCCTGTCAGATGGTCTCGATTTGCAAATTATTTGAATGGACCAACACGGACACGGACAAAAAAAAGCTAGATAAAAAAAGAACTGACGCGATATGCGTTGTTAAAAAAAAAAGCCTGTAGGGGTAGTTCCAAGTTTTGTCGTTTCTCGTCGCATCTGTTCAGCTCCGGGCAGATTGTCTCTTGCAATTTGACCAAGTCCTATCTCTTTCAAAATGGTGGAAACCAGCTGTTCACAGATTTAACAATTTTCACTTTCGCAACTCGCATTTTCCAACTCGCACTTTCCCTGCACCCCAAAATCTCCAGCTCCGAGATCAAGAGCGCCCTACACAGACAGTTGAATTGTAGACATATAGCGGGAAAAAGTGAATATGACTTTGACTTTTAAAGTGCTCTGACTGAAAAATCTCTTTTTTTACCTTTTTATTACTTTTGGTAAAACGAATTATATTGTTGTTTAATTTTTTTTTTTACACAAGAAAATCTCGGCTATAGGAACTCGCAACTCAAACAATTCAACTCGCACTCTCCCCACACTCTTCGGGTTTTCTTTTCTCTGCCAAGGCTTGAAGCCTGGACCTCTGAAGTTTTACGAGGCCTTCTGAGAGGATTTGTAGCTAGCCTGAGTGTAAATATTTGCACTGCTTTGACTTTTTGAATGGATCCTCATCCCAATTTTGTTTTGGTCCCCGATATCTTTCTGCTGTTTTTGAAGGTCGTCGCCAAAGGGCATATCCGTAAACTAAAGGGAGTGTGAGAGGAGCATAATCCTTCCCTATGTCGAATTTCATTAATTGTTTACGCTGCATATTCAACTCATAATTAGCCTGAGTCAGTAGATATAAAGCTTGTAGGCCCATAGTTTTCATCTCTTGCAGCTGCTCTTTATTTAATTAACCAGTCATGGACATATCGGTCATTCTAGCGACTGGGATGATGCCTTTCACCAAGGCTTGTTGAATCTTATATTTAAGTGAGGTTTCTTTGTATGCTCTCTCAATTTTCGCCAAATACTTGGGTTTACCCCTGTGGGCTTTGCAGTATTGCAATTTTCAGGCCTTTCTTGGCAGTCTAGCTTTTCTTTCAATGCCTTGTCAGACATACGATGTCTAAACATTGTGTCCAGCAGTTTTGCAAGCTGGTTGTGTTGAAGCTTGGCTCCAACAATGTCGTCCGACTCGAAATTCCTTCTCTATTAAACAGCTCGGGGAGCGTATCTTCGTTAGAGTCCCGAATCCTTGCCGCCGTCAGCGTTACTGACTGGTTTTCGTTGATGATTTGATTCATCAATTCGTCAGGATCAGGTTCCTCATCGAGAGGCTGGGAGTCAGCCTTTCCCCCCTTTCCCGTTGTTGTTGAGCTCGTGGAGCCAACATGGCGACGTTTTAGCGCGGGAAAATTCCCTTCGCCTTTGTTTGACCGTTTTGCCGGTCTTTTACCTTTATCCTTCACGGAAGGACCAGAGAAGGATCCCTCTTGCAATAAACGATTAGTCAGGTCGACAATGGCCGATCTAAGCAGTGATATTTCAGTCGAATTCAATTCGATATTCTGGCAGGACGGCATGGCCGTTTCTGTGTTCTTCATTGTAGCTTCGCCGACTTCATATTCCTTGATTTTCTCCTCTTCATCTGACCCCAAACTCACGTTGTCTAAGTCTGATGATACGCCTAGTCCTCCTGGTGGTGGTTTAGAGCTCATGATGTAGTTAAAGAATTTTTCTTGACGAAGGTTCTTCTAAGCTGACTGTTTCGCTCGGACAACAAACTCGCACTGAGCTCGGATACACCATGCTTGCTATCTCACGTAACCTCTGATTGTATGCAAATGCGAGGTACATGGATATCTCCTTCCCACGAAAGCCACCAACAAAGCAGTCGTGTTCTTTAACAAATCCACGAAGGATAAAAAATAGGCAGTCAACGACTGTATATGTGGCTACTGCTTTTAATACTTAAAATATTGCAGCACTGTATCTGTATGGAGCTTTCAGTATTCTGTAAAAGCATCATACAACAGTAATTCGGAATTTTACTGTTTTATTATTACTCCAACAGTATCAGATTCGAAATTGAAATAAACTGCTTGGAAACAAAGTGAACATAACAATAACAGCAAAACGAGACAACGCAGTACAGAGTATTAGGCCCCGTCCACACATATCCGGTTTTCGGGTGTCTCGAAAACTCAGACCTCAGACCTCGAAAACTCAGACCTCAAAAGCTCAGACCTCGAAACTGACTCAGACCTTGAAAGCTCAGACCTCGAACACTCAGACCCCCTTTGAAATTCCAAAATCTAATAAAATCAATTCAGACCTCGAAAGCTCAGACCTCGAAAACTCAGACCTCAAAAGCTCAGACCTTGAAAACTCAGACTTCGAAAACTCAGACCCTCTTTCAAAATCTCACTAAAATCCAATAAATACTAAAATGTTTTTACATTTACCTTCGGTATAGCATTGAGGGTATGAGGGCACCTTTGCGGCCATTTAGATGTTGGCTTAGCCTTTTTAGTTTATCCGAGGTTTTATGCTCGGCTTTTACGTAATCTTGCTGGTATTTAGCTTTTCAAGTAGCATAGCTTTTGGATATTTAATTTAAATCTCAAAGCTTTTTAAAACTTAAAAGTTTTAGTTTTAAGCTTTTGAGTTTTTATTTGCATATGGATTTAGCGTTCTGCATTTAGCATTTAACTTTGAGCTTTGAGCTTTTAACTTTGAGCTTTGAGCTTTGAGCTTTGAGCTTTGAGCTTTCAGATTTGAGCTTTTAGCTTTTAGCTTTGAGCTTTTAACTCTGAACTTTGAGCTTTGGGCTTTGAGCTTTGAGTTTTGAACTTTTTAGCTTTAGCTTTTGCCGTTTAGTATTTAGCATATAGCCCTTGGCGTTCAGCTCAAGCGTTTACCATTGAGCTTTTGGCATTTAATAACTTTTCTAATTTTTGATCATCTAGTTATCGCGCATTCGAATTCAGCACGTGTCGGTTTTTGGCGCAAAATCAGTTGTCGCTTTCGCTTGCAACTCACGTGCACATTACGTGTCTGGCCTGCTGACTGGCGCGAACGTATCGAGTCTGTGTCTGCTTGTTGGCATGAGAAGATGGCATTTTTAAGCTTCAATTTAATGGAAAGGGCTTAGCTGGAATAAGACTGCAGCATTCGACTGATTGCCTTGTGTGAAACCATCCGACGAACGGAACTCCTAATAAATTGTCCCGGGTAAATTGTTTTTATTCCTCCAAAATTTCCGCCATTCAGTTTTATTGAAGAACCCGCTAACAAGCAAACACAGACTGGATCAGGCTCCAGCCGACAAATTTCGCGCCAAAATAAAGAGGAAGACACGTGGAATCCGAATGCAAGATAATTTAGGTAATCAATTTAGATTATATTAGAAGCTAAATGCCAAAAGCTCAAAGGTAAACGTTAAAGCTAAACGCCAAAGGCCTGTATACGCTACTGAAATGCTGAACGGCAAAAGCTCAAAGCAAAAGCTCAAAGCTCAAAGCTCAAAGCTCAAAGCTAAAAGCTCGAAGCTCAAAGCTCAAGATCAAAGCTCAAAGCTAAGAGCTAAAAGTTCAAAGCTAAAAGCTCAAAGCTCAAAGCTAAAAGTTAAAAGCTAAAGGTTAAAGCTCAGCAAAGCTCAAAGTTAAACGTTAAATGCTAAGTGCAGAACGCTAAATGTAACTATAAAAACTCAAAAGCTAAAAGCCATAAAACTCAAAGCTTAAAAATTGAAATTAAATATCCGAAAGCTACACTCCTCAAAAGCTAAATACCTGCAAGGTTACGTAAAAACCGAGCATAAAACTTTGGATAAACAAAAAAGGCAGAAGCAAAATATCTAAACGGCCGCAAAGGTACCCTCATAACAGGTTCCTTTCAAAACTGTTGGAGTTAATTTGAATAATCATAGCCTGCTTGAATGCTTGGTCATATACGGTCTGTCATTAAGGGAAGTTTTGCCCACAAGAAACGTCAATTTTATGTTTGGGTCCGGTGGGGGGTTGGCGAAGGTGACGTTTCTCTGTGACACGTCGTGGGAAAATTCATTTTGGACTTTTTTAAAACAATCTTGGAAAGGGTTTTGAAAAAAAGTTTTGTCTTATATTCATCGTTCCGTTCCTTATGTTTTTTTTATAAAATTTAAGTTGTCTATTTATAGCAGCTGGGGTCAGACAAGAGATGAACATCCGGGATGAGCGCTTGCCGTGTGCAAAAGGCTAACTACACTGTTTAATGTTTGCCTTTTGTCCAAACAAAAGATAGGCAAATACATGAAACTTCCTTACTGGTAAAGACTTTTGTGTCACTCTAGCAAAAAAAAAAAAAAGGTCCGCCATGCGTACACGTGTTTAATGCAACTTATTGAATAGAATGGCTGATCTTGTATACTGCGAGTTAGTCTTACATTTTGGACAATTTGATGAAAGGGAACTAGAAGGGAAACCGCTATTTCTAACTAGCGAGACTGTGATTCTGGCGACGTTTTTCGTGTTAATTGCACGGTACACCATTGTAATACAACTGACCACGAGCATCGAACTGTTTCTTCTGAAAACATCGAGATATCAGAGAAGTTCGTTTGAAGCAACACTAACAATATGCATGAAAGCAAAACGAAAGGTCACGCTTAAGCGTATAAATCGATTTTGCAAGTCTAAACTTAAAAAAAAATTTGATTGCAAGCAAATGTTTTCTAATAGATTTGTAAACGCA
Source organism: Hydrozoanthus sils (assembly GCA_027575215.2). Lineage (NCBI taxonomy): Eukaryota > Metazoa > Cnidaria > Anthozoa > Zoantharia > Hydrozoanthidae > Hydrozoanthus > Hydrozoanthus sils. The sequence continues at coordinate 993 of JAOBRD020141241.1, read as the reverse complement.
ATTGTGAAACTTGTAAACAGCTGTACTCAGTTATTCTCGAAGCAAAATCTGCTCAAAGCTAAATATTAGAGCTATATCGACTCATAGATTATCCTATTCATATTTCTTATATAAAAGAGGCTCAAATCACGACAAATTATAAAATACCCGTGCCAATACATTTAAAAGAACGTGCTCTGAAACTTACGGTGGCCCCGGCAGAAGTGTCAGGACAATACAGCAAAACCTAGGCAACTGAGATAGAGCAAACTCACGGCAAGATAGAGCAAACTCACGGCAAGATAGAGCAAACTCATGGCAAGATAGAGCAAACCCACGGCAAGATAGAGCAAACTCACGGCAAGATAGAGCAAACTCACGACAAGATAAAGCAAACTCACGGCAAGATAGAGCAAACCCTCGGCAAGATAGTGCAAACTCACGACAAGATAGAGCAAACTCACGGAAAGATAGAGCAAACTCACGGCAAGATAGAACAAACTCACGGCAAGATAGAGCACAGGTAGCCCAAGCTGTATTTGCGACGCTATTGTATTTGTAAAGCAAATGCATGGGATTTGACAATTTGCCTCGAAACGTTATTGAAATAAATATAAATGTCATGAAATACCTCGCTATCCTCGAGTTTTTGTCTTTTTCCAACCATTCACAAATTGTTTTGAGGTGGTTTCTTTGTGAATAATTGAATCGAGGGAGGCGAGCGGGGAAGGAAAAAAAGAAGACAAGGTTGGAAACTCGACATCGACCCGATCGAACTCAAGCGCTTGTAAAATCCCAAATATCAATAAATGATGAATGATGGAAAAAGACAACAACTCAAGAATAGCGAAGTATTTCATGACATTTATTTCATACATTTGTTTTACAAATACAATAGTGTCACAACTATAGCTTGGGCTACCTGTGGTCTATCTGCTCTATCTTGCCGTGAGTTTGCTCTATCTTGCCGTGAGTTTGCTCTATCTTGCCGTGAGTTTGCTCTATCTTGCCGTG
>JAOBRD020141026.1:0-10027 GCA_027575215.2 Hydrozoanthus sils | reverse complement strand
TTAACGAGTCTGCTGCAAAACTCCTGTTTAATCAACTAATACATAGAGTCAAACCTTTCTATAACAAACAATAAATGGCAACTATAATAATTTCTCCATATTAGGAAACATATTTTTCATATACAGGAATTTCACTTTTTATCATTAGTTTCTAAACTTACACAAGATTAATTACAATCGTAAGTCCCATGCAGTTTCTTTAATGTTATTTGTGGGGAAGTTTGAAATTGATAAACTGGTTGGGGATCTTAAAGGCTTAACGTAGTTTACAAATATAGTTTCTATGTCACTAAAACAAGTCTAAAATCTGTCGAGATACTTACGTCACTGAGACAACACATATTAGCCTAGTAAGTATTATAGCCCTTTGAAATTAAACTAGGTATGTGTTTTCCATCTTTGTCTCTTAACTATAAGTCTATATTTCATCCTTCTTTCTGAACTACACACTTTTTTTATAAGAACAACTCTAAAAGAACTAGACTCGGTTTGGCCAAAATTTAAGAACAATTTTAGAAAAAGCAGATGCTCGGGACTCAACAGCTAGTTTTTTTAAATTTTCCTCAGCTTTGAATTTTTTAAAACTTTACAATACAAAATGAAGGAAACAAATGATTCACAGTTTTTTATGCTTTGATCATTATCATCACTTCGAAATATACCTGTTCTGAAGTAAGTTCCTTACAATGTGAATGTACATGTTTCTGTGTTGCAGAACCTTCTTTGTCAATATTCAGTAAACCACACATAGCATTTTAAAAACAGTTTAAGAACAGTTTTAGGCTTAATTCGCCAAAAAAAAATTAAGAACAAAGAGCTTCGGCCAAATTTACTGCATTTTATACAGATGGAAAGTGAATCTTAACCTTAACTGGTTATTAAAGTTATTTTAAATTCACGTAACATTATTTCGATCAGTAATACTAAATCAGGGCTACCTTTTTAACACCAAACATATCTTTACTGTTCAGTTTCTCGCATTTAAATCGGTCGTAAATGCAAACCAAATTTAAAACACAATGCGTTTTCTTATTACTATAGATAGCATTTTTTTGTGACAGCCTTATCTGCTCTTGATTCTTTCGATTTTGATTATCAAAAGAACTTCGATCATAAATCTGATTTTGCGCCGGGATGACGTCAATGTAGTTAGAGTGAAGAACCTCTCACTGCTTAAATCGCACAGCTTTTTCCATTTCTTTGAGTACTAGTCTTGTAATCCACTTGTTAAAAATTTGAAGCAACGTAAGACTTTGGGAATCGTGTTCAACTGTGTAATTCTTCAGCTCACAAGTGTATTTATTTTAATTTTAAAGCCTGGTGCTTCAGCCTTGCGAAAAGTTTCATAATAGCCGGATCATTTCTTTTGGATTTACTAGTATTCAACCAAAAGATTTTTTTAATGTTTTTTTAGCATGCGATAATTTTTTACATATGTTTACCACCGTTCTATTGCGTAGATTTAATTAATCAAGAACAGGGGGAAAAACCAAATCTTAGTCTCCGTTTCCGTGTACTACTCGTTTTCAACCACAGAAGCGGTACATCCGGTTTAGCGAAAGTGTTTCGAGCTACTCGAGACATGTAGATTAATATCAGGGTTCGGTTAAAAGCCAGGCCATTAGGGAGATTCTTTTAAAGCAAAATAAAAATCGATTTAACAAAACAACTCTTGTTATATCCGAGAAAATTTCCCTCGGCACATTGCACACAAATTGTTTTTAAAAAAATTCTCCTAAACTAAGTTCTGGAAAAACGTCATCGATTATTACTTGTGGCAAGTTCTGAAAGCGTTAAATCTTAGAGTGCGCTATATTTTCGTATATTTTGATGAAGCCACGCCTTTTGTGCCCTCCGGTGTTTTTGCATTATTTAAGCTGACAGAAAAGCATTTTAGCCTTTCTTAGACAATATAAGGTTTTATTGTATAGAGTTTCTCACAAAAGTTCCGATCAGCCGATCGCACACTATCCGCCGTGTTTACAATGCTTGCTCCGCCAACAAGTGTGTGCAGTTCTTTTAGTTCACTTAATTGCGCCATGGCAGTCAGAATGCACAAAAGCCGTGGTCGCCGTCAAAGGCGAAGGGGAGAGGTACTTTTGGAGGGAGCTTGGTGTTCTTTTCGGGGCTTTACAAGACTATTTTCTGATTCGTTATATTTCTATTCTTGTAGGAAGTTCCGTATGAATATGACCCAGAAGAAAAGGAGGCGGCAAACAAGAAGGGATTTTACCTAGATTATCCGATTGAAGGTGAGAGAAAAGTTTTAGTGTTTTGTTTTAAGATATCGAAAGTTAACTCTTCACAAATAAACCCGCCGCCAACTGAAGCAATATTTGCGTCCATCAAAGGCCATTAAAGTGTTGAGATCCTTGGTGACAACCCTTTTACCCTTTGGCTTTACTAAGCACATAATCACTTTTGTCTGTCCTACAGATACAGAAACATACAGTAAAACAAAATTTTAAACTTGGAGTCAGTCACAACGAGTTTTTAAAAAATATTGATATCACCAGCTTCTTCATCGTTGCAAAGATTATGCATTAGTTCATGTTAAAATATTAAAATATTCTAAGTTGATAAATAGACGGCACGAAAATGGCCCTTATTAAGCGCGTTCATTCACAACAACTGTTTGCTCGGGGCTAAGGAAACTTGTTGATATCAGCCTTCCTCGGAATTAGTGCCGCCAGTATAATATCGACTAGAAAATTACAAAATATTATGCATTAAAATTGATTTCAGTCTGTATTGCTTCGCTCAACGGAGCAGATTTTCCGAAAATGCTTACGTCAAAAAAGCGGTGATGTTCTTCTTTAGTTGTCAGACTGGTGCTATGATTATGAATCGTAATAATGGTAAGACGTAAATTAAGAAATAATTTGAAAAGAAAAGAAAACAAACATGCAAAAATACGATAGAATGCTATTGCCCTTCACAAACCCACATCATTGTGGAAACTTCGTGATAAAAATTACTGCCCAAGTTAGCAAAATATTTTCATGGAGTATATATAAAAAGCATATTGAATGTTCGACATTAGTAGTTGCTATTAATAGCGTGTTTCAGCCGACTAGTTACAGCGTAGCGCTTTGGATTCGCGAACGGGAAGTTTTTTTGCTACCAAAACAGACTAGAAACATCTTTCCTCAAGTCTTTATAATACAAACTAGAGACCTGGCATTCTTTTTAGATATAACATCTCACAGGTTTTTAATTCAAAAAGTAAAAGTTATCAACTACAAGTGCTAAAGCTCTGATTGTTTTATAAATAGCGTCTGTGATGTTATATATAGTTCGAGTAGATTGCTCAATAAATCTCGGAAATCGTTCTTTTTACCTCAAAGAAATTTGAACATAATCTGAAGCTTGTTTTTGGTCAAAAGTTGTTGAAATTGACTCCTAGCCTTCAAGATACGTAACTTTTACATGTTCTCCTTCTTAGTGAATACCATTCATGTTCTTTTTCCTGTTTATGCTGATTTTATTGAATAGATTTTCGCCCAAGAACAAAGAGACGTCCCACGGGTATTTCTAAATAAAGACATATTTAGCCTTTTCTGAAACTAGCTGAAAGTTCTCAGCCAAATGTGATCGAGATTTATATCAATTACAGTTAAAAAGGTTGGGATGAGAAAAAACAGGCTCACAGACGAAAGGCTTTGAACAAATTTTAAAAATGCAGTGCCAAGTTAGCAAAATTGGCGTTTTATTCAGCAATACTAGGCAACATTTTGAATCTACGGTTGAACGACCCAGCGGGAGATAATAATTTGTTGTAAAACAGCTTGACTTCCAGAGAGACAAAGACGCAACTTTCTTGTATTCACATCATGAGATAAAGTAAACCTGTTATTGTTTCATACCCTGCCTATTTACTTTGGCAAAACCAACAACGAAAAAAGCATTTTCTATTCTACAAAGGGTTTTGAAATTTTGGTTAGTGTTTTTTGTTTGAATAGTTATTATTTGCTTGCATAATGAAAATAAAAATAAGAATACCTCGAAAATATAATATATACAGATAAATAAACAAATAAACGGAAAATCATGTGTTGTTCAACTCTCCAAATTTGGGATCCATGCTTTCCTTTTAAATTGTTTAGGAGAGTTTCTTGTTTGATTAATTCTTTTCTTATGAAACCAAAGAACAAGTTATGTTTGAATAACAAAAGAATAATTTACATCTTGATAGCCTAATCAAAAGAAAAGCTTACAGATTTTGGCCATGAATAATTTTTGAATCTTAACCACCAATATTGTCTAATGATCGGTTTGCTCACATTTTTTTTCTTACCTTTAATTGCTTATTTGGAATTTTTCTTTACACTTCCTCTGAAGGAGATCATAACACGTTTTTTAGGATTTTTTTCTACCCTGAAGAGACAAAAGTCTAACTTTTATTTTATAAATATACATGGATATAGCCACATCTTAAAATAATACCCATAATGCACTTGTACTGTAAGTGAACAACAGTCCAAAATGTGTCTATACTTTCATTAATTTCAATGATTTGTGAAATCAAAGTCAAATGTCAAGGAAAATTGGAGAAGTTAAATATTCTAGAAAAATACAAAACTATCATAATGATATTGTCTGGAAACTTTGCTTTAATCTTTTCAGAAAAGTATTTAAAAATTGAAAGATTGAGTACCAAAAAAACCAAAAACTAGATAATAGTAGAAACTGACAAAACCAATAATAAATAGTGATAAATTAATAAAGATGAATTATGATAATATAGCCTTTTATCGTGGAACATCATTTTAGGTGGCAATAGTTAGTTGCTTAAAGATAAAATCTACAGCACTGAAGCTAATGCACTATTTATTAACACAGTATATGTAATAACAGATTAAGTAGTAATCTTCAAAAGTATCAAAGCAAAATTTATACCATAGTTAGCATTTGGTGAAAATATTATGATATATGCTACATTTATCTAAACTGGTGGCAAAAAAAGAATTGTCTGGTTTTGTCTGAAAAAAAGCATCCTTAAAGATGACATGTTTCCATCTTTTTGCTATAGTTTTTGTTTAAAACATTGTTACCACTTGCTGTAGTATCTGCTTTAAGTTGCTCAATACAATTAGCACTCCAAATACACTGTATTATATTTCTAGATTTAACTGCTTGTTAAATAACCTGGGAGTTACTGTTTTCCAGTTGTGGAGTTGCCTGACGAACCAGATGGCAAAAGATTTGATGAGGAGTTCAAGAGAGAAGGATTGGTTGAAGCTGCCACCCAAACCAAACCATCAAAGGTACCAAGTTTGTAGGTCCTTGACACATGACCCAAGATGCAAGACTCTTGAGGAATTCAGAGTCACTTAAGAACTCCTTCAAAATCTTTACACATGTCCAAACACTTCTTGAATCTTGGTTCGAAAAATTGCTGTTCCACAGCTTCCTGCAACTGCCTTGCTCACTCTAATGTATTCAGAGAGAACTCTTTGCAATCTCTCAGTTCATCACTTAATATGCCTTTGTTTGGCAGTTTTTACTGAAGAAAATGCCATTGGAAATGGAGATAAAATATTGCCACACCAATCGACTTTTTTTCCTTTGAAGTTGACCTGAAACTTCATGATAAGTTTGTGGCTTTCTTTGTTAGCCTGGCAATAATGCTCAGTATTGTCAGTACAGAGGACTTTCATCACACTATTTCAAAGACTAACACTTGTTATTATGCTTGGTTTAGGAACTTGCAGAATGTGGTCTGTCCATGAAGTCAACTGGGTCGGAGCAAGAGTGGTCATATACTCTCTATGACTTTGAAGGGCAAGGACAAGTCACTCGAGATGTGAGTTGTTATTCTTTTTGCTTTACCTTACAAATATTAGCTAGGTCAGTTTTAGCAAATTTTTACAGAAGGGTGCAATCGAAAAAGGAGTTGGACCAAAGGAGCGCTGAAAGCGCAACTCTCAGGGGGATACAGGGGCATCTTCCCCCAGAAAGTGTTGAAAATGAGGTTGCCTGAGACTGAAATGTAAAACAGGAAGGCAATTAAAACCCAATTTTCAAATCCTGGATATTATTCAATCTGAACTGAACAAAGGAAATCAAGAGGATGATGTATATTGCCTTTTCAAATAGCTGGTCAACAAAAAAGTGGACCATCGCACCCCCCTCCCTCCCTCAGGCCTGCCTACTTGGTAGCTTTCAGTTTATTCATAAGAATTCAATATTTTAACCGAATCCTTTTGATTTCTGTTCATTAGGACATCAAGAATCTTGTGAAGTCAATATATGAGGTCTTAGGCAAGAACATAAACCAGTCAAGAAACCCTCAGCGTGACCCTCTGAAAAAGCTTCGAGTTCGCCTATCAGTTTCAAAGGAGCATGGAAAAGACACAAGTGATGCAGTCTCGACACGACATGAGTATGTGCTTTCAGCATCTGGAACTCAAGTCCCTAAGCGAATAAGAGCAAAATCCTTGCCTCTTGAAAGAGTTGACTCTATGAAAGTAAACCCACCAACTTCCTCAGACTGTTTGAACAAGCCACCAGCAAGGGAGTCAAGGGCACTGTGTGAACCCCCTGTCGGTATGGAGAACCTTGAAAATACTGGCACAACTCCTTCACATCGTCAAAAATCAGGTTGTAAGAGATGTGAGCAGCGAAGAGCAGAAAGACAAAGTAGACACAGAGAGCGAAGCTCAAGTGGGCATAGAGGAAACAACAAACAGTATCATTACCCCAAGAGATTACAGACAGGACCAGGGGAGTGTGATCCAGCTACAGGGAGTAACCATAAGGCTGACATGAGTCGAGTGCAGGACTGGATAAATCAGTGGTGTAAACCAGTTGATGGGATTGAACATGAACATGGAAAAGAGACCCATCGTCATAAACACAGGTCACACTACAAACAAGCAGATAAAGATGTGTTCGCTTGTAAACAGCACCACTGCTCACAATACCTTGACTTAGCTACAAGTCCTGTTACTCCTCCAAATCACACAGACAGACAACCTTGCATGTACCTCAACCCATCTCCAAGACCTTGTCGCAGCAACAAACACAGTGGTCATGAACAACACTCATATTGTAAGCACCATTCAAAGTGTCAACAAGAACCACAGCAACCTGTTGTGCATCGTCATGAACACCATCATCACCACAGTCACCACCATTATCATCATTATGTAAGCTGAAGGACTGTGTATCAATGCACAACAAGAATTATTGTTGTACCATGAATTGTTCACTTGTCTTAAACTTAAGTCTAGCCTTTCCAACTCTTCTCTTTAGTAGAAAAGATTTCTAGACAAAGTTCACATGTATCTTTTCTCTTTCTTTCTTCTCAACCTTGGAGTATGGGGCTGTTCGTTGTGTCTGGATATCTTTTCCTTTCTCTACCTCACTTTTTAGAGACAATTGATTATTAAGGTTACTTAGTAACTTGATATGCAGGTTTCATCTTACTGTAATGAAAAATTAAAAATGTACTTTTCTAATGATACACGACTTTAAAGTTACTTCTAATAACTCTGACTTCATACTCCAAGATATTTTAGAAATTTACATAATTATATATTACCTAGATGTACATCATTATAAATATAATGGCCCATTATTAATAGGCAATGCTTAGTTAAACTTTATTAACTCGAACCTATTTAATATAAAGCAGGAGTTAAATGATGGCTTTCAGTCTGGTAGCCAAACTTGTTTCCTACAATGCTAGTGTATCTAGTAATTTCACTTACTTCCTTGTTGCGGAACTTTCTACCCTTCTGGTCCTAGCCATTTTATAAGTGGCTTCTCCTTACATAACTAAACCCTCTCAAAAAGACTTCTTTCAAACGTGTTCTATCAAAATAGAGGATGTAACAGTTTGGAAAATTTATCTTGATACAGCATATTATTTTGGTACATTTTGGGCTAAAAGAATTAACTTCTAAATTTTCTGGCTTTTTCAAAGTATTTTTCTTGTAAAAACTTGGTAATATTCAGTTAAAGGAGCCATCCACTCTATAACATTCTTGGTTTCAAATAAAACTTTTATTAAGTCTGTGGCCATACCAGCAGCTCAAGTTTGATAATCCTGTACATAAATCTAACGCCAAGCAATCTAGTTTGACGATTTCCATGGTTTGCATGCCACCACAGGCCTGTACCCAGGGGGGGGGGGTGCGTAGGGTGTGCACACATCCCCCCAACAGCCGTAAAGGTCTGCAAAACTCCACTTGATAATAAAAGTAATAAATAAAAAAAAATAAAGTCTACATTGGAAATGATCAACAACTTAAGCATATTTAGAAACACTTTTATTTATCAGTAAAACAATATAAATAATAAATTAAAATAAAATCTAATTTGTTGGTCCAGCAAAATTACCCTAAGCCCAAGGTTATTCTTACACAATCTTATGGTATATAGTTTTTCAAAAAACTATTGAGTGTGTCAGCGAGTAGTATAAACTTGAAGTATAAATGATAAATGAATTGTCGCCATGAGATGATGGGAAAAGCTGACGTTTCGAGCATTAGCCCTTCGTCTGAGCTAACGCTCGAAACATCAGCTTTTCCCATCATCTCACGGCGATGATAACGTCTGCTTTTCCCATCATCTCACGGCGACGATGATTCATTTATCATATATACTTCAAGTTTATTCTTACACAAAACTTTATTTTTTATGATGTCCTGAAAATGTGAAGTTGTGCTCAAATGATGTTTAAAGAAATTTACTTTTCAAGCCTTTTTAAAGAGAGAAAAATGTATCGGGGGGGGGCGTTGGTCCCAAAAAATTTTTGTCACGCCTCCCCCCAGCAAAATTCCTGGGTACAGGCCTACACCATTGAAATGTGATGTGTTTTAGTTGTAAGATACCAGACCCTTCTTGTTTGTATTCATTGAAACTGAAACATGTGACCACATTTCCAAGTGGTGGCACACTGGAAACTCAAACCATCTGAAATGATCAAGCTAAATTGTTAGGCGAAAGATTTATGTGCAGGATTATTAAATTTGAGCTGCTGAGATGAACACAGACTAAACAAAAGTTTTATTTGAGACCAAGAATGTTATACAGTGGAGGAAACCTTTAAGACTAATACAAAAACTTCTCAGCTTTGTCTTTCATAGCATTTAGGAGAATCTAGCTTTAAATCTGATGCCAGATAAGTTTTGCTCATTCTACTCACTAGACTTTGCTGGATCATCATAGTTTTATTCTCGTTTTGTAAAATTTAAATTAGGCAAATAAATTAAGAAACCATTAGCCGGATACTGGACCAATTTTTTTTTGTACAAAAAAAAGACAAATTTATATATATGCATCATGACTGTGTATAATGGTATATCAATGATGTTCAGTTAAAATATGCCAACGAACGAACTCTTTTAAGGATGTTTTTAAATCCAAGTACAAAATGAGGTAAATATGATAGCACCTGCATGTATATAATTATATACATACAAAATGTATATTACATAAAATGTATTCAGACTTCATTTTTTGACAAGCATCATTATCATGGCTTGATGGAATAAAGACGTTAGTTTGGAAGTTGTGTTACAAATTGTGTCACACATTTTTTTCTCACCTGAAAAAATCCCTTACTTTACTTTATAGTTGGCTGAGTAAATGATGCTTATAAAGTAATAGTAAGTCAGAGAAGGAGAAAAATACAATATTTCATGACCAAAAAAATCTTGGCATCTTCTAAAGACCAAAAAAAATCCCTTTGGCCAAAATTTAAAGACCAAAAAAAATCCCTTTGGCCAAAATTTCTGACCCAAAAACTCCTTCATATCCCAATGCTAACCCCTCCCCCGCACCCCTGCTCCCATCATCAAAAAATTTGATTGCGGCTTGTGCCGTGTATGTTGTTGCCCTGCAACTTCAGCCCTGTGCAACTTTCCAAACGATGCTTTTTTTATATTGGTTCATTCCACACACAGCTGTAAAGATGGCTGGGAACTCAAAACTTGTCAAGTTTGCTGAACTTATGTGGTTTGGGAATTACTGGGCAAGTCTCTAATTTTTTATTTTCTTTTTGCCCCTTCTCTCCCCG
>JAOBRD020141025.1:11596-26439 GCA_027575215.2 Hydrozoanthus sils | reverse complement strand
CTAAACTGCTTTTCCGTCCTGAGAGAGAGCGGCCAAGTTTTCAGCAGATATTTCCGTCAATGTTGAAGTGATGCTAATAACATTTCGTCAACAAATACTCCCAGGGTTTATAAACAGATGTGTAAATCATAGTTTTTAGCAATTTCAATTCAATGTGCATGACTTTTTTACTTTATTCTTGCCGACTTGTGTTCTCAGATTTGTGAGAGCTCGAGTATTTCATCATGTCTTTTCTGTTCCGAGGAATTCGACGTTGATACTTCCCACAATCATAGTCGAGTAGTTGCTCGAACTACTCTGTAAATATAGGCGCCGGAGCTGCCTTATGACTAAGTGCACATAAATTATGAACTTTGGGTCTGCAAAGTTTGACTTCTTAGAATTTGGCCCCATATCAGTTGAGGAAATTTGATGGTTGAAAGTTGTTATTATAAAGCCAACATTAGCAGAAACTTTTTATTTCGACATTGTACTGTCCGACCACACACGTATCATTTAACGAAACAACGCGCGCAAGAAGTACAAAAGCTCTAAAGTTAACAACACGCTTTCTGTGAAAAACACGCCATTGCTGACTTTGGTCAAAGCATCCTCCGTTTCTATGGAAATTAGCTATCATGCAAACGAGGCTCACGCGTTGAAAACGTATGCAAATTAGGGGTTATTCCGTAGACTGTATTGTAAGCTGTTAGAATTTATTCTTTATGCCATCTTACAGGATTTCGTGATTTTACGAAGATTCTATCGTGTGAACTCAGCCTGTGCAACGAGATTCCTAAAGATTGTTGTGGCGAACTTTCAAGAACTTTGAGACCCACTAGCTTATTGATTTGTCTTTTTCAGGAACAGTGGTGAGCGATTTTTTGTATATGAATTAAGGCTTGACTTTGAAGAGGAGCTTGAATAGTATTTTTGTCCGTTATACTTTCGAAAGTTTCAACTTGCTTTAAAGCAGAAAATTATACCAGCTGGTGTTTGTTGATGCTGAATTCAAAATTCGTCATCTCGGATAGACTATAAGGAGACTTGAACAATTTTTTGTGCGTATAGCATTTATTCTTTATATAGTGTTTGGTAATCCTGAAAGGGTTTTTAAAATTATGATCAAAACCGTTGTTAGTAATTAGAGTGACTAAAATTTAGAAAATTCAGTAAACCCCTCGGCTGTGAAGCAGTTATCAAATAAGCATAAATGAAAATATTATGTCATGTATAGTTTATATAACAGTACAACTTATAGGCGAAATAAGTCCAGCTTCCTTAACGGGTGAAACTAGGTATCTTTCAAGGAGTTGTTTTTATGCAGAAAGTCTGGTGATCAATTATTCAACATTTTTAAAAAACAGCTTGAAGTCTGAAAAATGAATAAATTCATTTTGTTCTTTTCGTAGAAATCCTGAACTTTGACTTCGTTTAAAGCACTAAGCAAGCTTAACGAGTCGAACTTCCATTTGCTCAAACTATCATTCTTACTTTTGAAATTTAGACCAATCTGATTTAGATTAGCCAAGTTCTTTCCGTAATTAAATGAGTTAATAATATGCAGTTATGTGTTCCGAAGCTTATTTTAAACTTTCCTTGTCTGGACGAACACCGGATTTCGAAACAGCAAAATTTTACCAAAAACAGTCGCTTTTAATACTGCTCAAGAAAACTTGAACATAACTGCTAAAAAACGCTTACGAAAGAATATTATGGAGTCTCAGTTATGCAGTACTTTCGTCTTTTTTATGCCTAGATCAGCAATTTTCAAATCGATAACAACACATAGTTTCCCTAGCTTTAGAGTCTTTCAAGTGTGGAACAAGTTGTTTTCACTGGTATGCCATGGCTGAGTACACAGGAAGAATGTAAATAGTAATCGTCCACGAAGTTAGTTTAGTGTGACGTTAGTCATCGAAAGTTATTCATATTATGTTTAACGAAGGGCCCTTAGCGAAGAGAAAGAAGTTCCAATTTTCACAAAGATATTGAAAACTGTAAGAATTTATTCCTTATGCCATCTGACAGGATCTCGTGATTGTAGAGAGATTCGATCGTGGACTCAGTGTTGCGGGACGAGAATCCACTGGCAAAGATCCAGGATTCAAGTGATGTTGTGGCAAACTTCAAGAAACTCTTATTGATTTGTCCTTTTCACGATCACAGGTGAGCAATTTTTTCCATATGAACTGTACTCAGGCTTGAGTCTAATGTTCTTTTTTATTCTGAGCTTCAATAAATTGATACTTGTCCGATATACTTTGAGTCGCGCTTTGAGTATAGTTTCCACTTACTAATTTAAAAACAAATTAAAGTTAAGGTTGAAACAAATTGTGCCGAAGAACTTATCAGTTGTTACTTGCACTGAACGAGATGAACCCGGGAGAAGCATTTATTCTTTGTGTTTGATAGTTCGGTCGAGTGTCACAGATAATAAAATTATCAATTATGTTTCCTACGGCTAGAAAGCTGTTATATATTAATCAAAAAGTAGTATGGTGTATTAATTTATTGTTAATGATTTCGTTTTAAGTACTATATGTAATCTTTAAGAGTCATGTCGTTTAAACTATGATCCTTACTTTCCAAATTTTGGCCAATCTGATATAGATTCGCCGCGTTGATTTTGTATAATCCGGCAAATGAGTTAATAAATAACATGCAGTTATGTGTTCGAAAGCTCCTTGTCTGGACGAGCCCCGGATTTCGAAACAGAGAAACATACGATACAGTCGCTTTTAAGACCAGTAATACCGCTCAATTTCTGAGATAACTTGAACATAACTGCTAAAAAACGCTACTGAAAGCAGTAAGTAGATTAATTGAAGTCTCAGTTATGCAGTACTCTTTCGTCTTTTTTATGCCTAGATCAGCAATTTTTAGATAATTAATTTTAAACAAAACATAGTTTCCCACGCTTTAGAGTCTTTCAAGTGTGGAACAAATTTGTTTTCACTGGTAAGCCATGGTTGAGTACACAGGAAGAATGTAATTAGTAATTTTCCACGAATTAGATTCAGTTAGTTTATAAACAGGTTCTTTGACCAAACCGAGAACGATCAAGTGTGTATCGTGTGAAGCCCGTCATCGAAATTTATTAATATTATGTCTAATGAGGGACCTTAACTAAGAGAAAGAAGTTCTCCTTAGAATTTTCATAAAGATATTGTAAACTGTAAGAATTTATTCCTTGTGCCATCTGACAGGATCTCATGATTATAAAGAGATTCCTTCGTGTCAACTGTTGCGGGACGAGTTCCTTCTGGCAAAGATTCAGGATTTAAGTGATGTTGTGCTGGCAAACTTCAAGAAACTCTAACTGATTAATATCCTCTTCAGGATCAGAGGTGAGCAATTTTTTCCATATGAGCTGTGGCTTGAGTTTAATGTTCTTTTTGTTCTGATCTTGAATAAATTAATACTTGTCCGTTATACTTTGAGTAAATCGTTTCCACTTGCTAATTTAAAGCACAAAGTTATCAGGCTTGTGGTCGGTTAATGCTGAATTTAAAATTGGTCAGCTCGACAAGTTTGTGAAAGGACAAGTTTGTTTTCATAAGCCATGGCTGAATACACGGGCAACTGATGTAGACAACTGTACACGAATTATATTCAGTTAGTTTAGAGACATGCACAGCCATTCACTGCACGCGATACTGAAAGCAGTGCGTTCGGGAAAAGGGATTTCGTTATCGAGTTTGCTCAAGTCCTACGACATAAAACTTAGCATATGTAAACGAGATATTCAAAAAATTTCACACACAAATCATGTTATTTTCCGTTGCTTAGTAGCCATGTTTTGATCAGACGAGCTCTGTGCGGCTCGGCTATGTTAATTAAATCTACAGTGGACAATGAAATGTCAGCCTAGCTTGCACATCAATAGTGGAGACCCTCATGAAGCTTTAGCAGAACTCCAGTTTACTTTAACTACGTACCGCCAACTTTAAACTTGCATTTTTAACCTTATCAGTACGTTGCACAGAGCCTAACAGTAGTTCCAAACGATTATGCCAGTTTTTATAGTTGGCTTTTGGTTCCCCTTCTTTTGTATTTTGATTTCTATCTAGGTTTTGATAAACTTAAGTTTCTAATTAACAAGGTTAGGCCAATTTCGTATTTCTGGATTCAAATTACCTTTTTACTTCATAATGTCGTCAAACGCTCAGGATTTTAAAGTGGTGCTGGATACTGTTTCAGATATTAATAGCAGGAGACCTGAGAAACGAATGTTTTACATCGGTTTCATATTGGCAACCACGCTTTTTATTTTATTCTTCGGTTTTTAACTTAGGCAAGTTTGTTAGTTAGGATTAACTTTAACATATAGTTTCAAAAAGTCTTATTGTACAAGCAACATGGATATAAAAGGGTTGGAAAAAGGGAGAAAATAAGGAAGATTTTAAGTATCAGTGAAGCAAAACTGTTCAATCATTTTTGTCTTAACTAGTTGTGTGAGAGAAAATTTAACTTAAATTTAGATTAAAACCCTTCCTTGACGCTAATGATAACATAAACAAATCTTTTAAGGGATGTGACAAAGCAACGATGTCACCAAAATTAGAAAAAAAACACACTTAAATTCAGTTACAAATTTTCGGATCTTGAACTGGGAGGTTTTGTCGACAAACTCATCATTTATACTTATGTAAATTTTCCACGCTTAGAATCTATCAAGAACAAGTGTAACAAGTTTGTTTGCAGAAGCTAGCTATGGCAGTAAACTTAAGGACAGAATTACGAATAAACATTGTGAGTGATATTCCGTTAGTTAAAAAAAGGCCATTCATTATAACTAAAGTGGCACGCAACGGAGTGATTTGGAAAAGGTACCGACAAGATGACTGGCTTTAATTTGCGCATTTTAAACGACATGAAACTCTTTAAGTTTTCACACGTGAATTATCTGTTATTGTTCGTTCCTAGTAGCAATGGTTTGGTCAAACGAACTCCTGGTGTGAGTTTTTACAAATGCCGAGAAAGGAGTTTGAGAAAAAATGTATAAACTTCCGAGATGTTAAAACTTCTAAGATCCTATACTTTCTTAAAGGTTTATGTTAACTTTGCCGGTAGTCCGATTTTGCGGTTGTTTGACACTAGACGAAGCCTTAGCGACAAGTACCTATAAAGCACATTTGCAGATATTAATACAGAAAATCTTACCAGAGATAAGATGTAATCCGGCATAAGGTTTTTACACGAAGAGACTCTAAACGTCGAATGGAAGCATAAAGCCGACATTCAAGACACTTCTGAGGGAACTCGAATCCCCCGAAAGGCACAAAGAACTTCTGAAACAGTCTAGTTACAAAGGCAAGCAACGATTTCGATCTGAGTAAGTTTAATTTGTCCCAGCTTTTAGTGTCTAAGCCTTATACAACAAAATAATTGCATTATACACGTGCATTATATTTATGTCAGTCATCTAAATCTCTTTTCATAACAAAATAAAATATTATTACGTTGTCAACAAAACTTCCTTCACAATTTGATTGCTTGGGTATGATTGTTTTTGTATTGACAAAATCCATAAGGTGAAAATTGTTGCTTCCTTCCGGGGAGGAGGGAAGCACTCCCTTGAAAAGTGGGTAGGGGTGTTTGGAGGCATTTTTATAGGGTCGAAAATGAGACCCCTCGCGCACCTCTGAATCCTTCCATTTTAGGGTCAAATTTTTTGTTTTGAAAAATGTCATAATTAAGTTCATTTTAAAATGGTTGGAAAAGTATTTTGAGAACATTATTTATTAGCTACAACGACCCAATTTTAATAAGCAAACGTTTCTCTAAAACTTGAACAACTTGTTAGTTGTGGTCATACCTTTTAGGGTATAAAATCAGTCTCTCTGTTAATTTACGGTTACCTTTAAGGATCTTTTGCAAGTCCATCCGTCGAGCACCCCTACCCACTTTTCAAGGAAGTCCCCCTCCCCGTTTCCTTTCCCTAACAAAGGAAACTATTCATTTTTGATGTCCAAAAATTCAAAGAGAAAAAAAATTTTCTGCACTAAAACAGTGATACAAAGTCGGGGTTTAGAGGACGAGACGTTGAACTGGAATCATTTACTGATCAGCCTTAACCCCTAGGGAGAGATCCATTCATTGAAATGTTTTACTGTTTGTAATTATGTTAATTTTTGCTGTTTTTATAAGTACGTCAACAAACCTGACAGATTTAAACTGCTTTTTTTCTCTTCGACTGTGTGTTATAAACTTGAAATTGTTATTGTTATCAGATGGTTATCCATAAACGTGTCTATAAAGTGCACTTACGTTTAGAAATGTTTAACTAAAGGTGATGGTTTCAAATGAGGAGAAGCGTTGGTTGGTAGCTGGTCTGGTGCTGAACAAGATTCTGTTGCCGCACATTCGCTGTCAAGCAGAAAAGGACTTGAAGAACGAGTACCTCAGACTTGTGTCTTCACATCACATCGATACACAAGCTCCGGCAGGACGACTCACCAAATGGCACGTGTTTTTGAAGTACGAAAACATCAATGGTAATGATGCACACAAGTTACCCGGTGGAAAGTATGATTACAAGAAATTTAACTACCATGTTACATCCCACGATGATTTTGCCAGATTGTACTTACAGCCATTCATGGCAAAGTTTTCCAAGTTTGATGAATGCGACGCTTCGGCTGTCTTAACTCTGCTAGGAGCAGTACCAGTGTTCACTTCTGGCACAAAAGCTGCCGCAGATGATGTGAGACAGAACATCAGGAACGAATGGGCTCACTGCAACTTTACACAGTGGTCAGAACCCTTCTTCAAGTACTGCTTCAGAAGTATGGAGACCCTTGCTAAGTCTCTTGGCCTTCCCAATTGCACCCAGGTTGTAAATGAGCTGACAGACTGGGAATCAAAAGGTAAAACTAATCTTAAACCATACAATGTCATGTTGCTTATCACGTGTTTAATCTTAGGACAAATAATTGACAACCAACCGGCGTCTTCACACACGTGCTATGAAAGACCGAAATCATTCCTAACTGTTCTGAAAACGCCGACGGTTTACGCCAGTTTCCGTCAATGAAGTAGCAAAGAAAAGAAAGCGCTTTGGTTGTAAATTGCGGTAGACTATTACAAAAATTAATATGCAAAAAACCTTTAATTAACTTAGATTCTTCAGCAACAACAATTAACAAAAAAAGTGTTTCAACTATTAAAACCTAGCAAACAGAGCTATTGGTTCAGCTGCATGGAAGTTGAAAGACAAAATCACCAAAATTGGTTGAAATACTTTTTTGGTTTTTTTTTGTTTGTTTCAGTTCAATTAGAAATGCATTTAAAATATTTAGTCAAAACTGTATAAGAGAACCTAACAGTGACATATTTTAACTCAAAATCTTCCACACCATTGCGATAAATAACTTGCTTTAAGTCTGACCAACAATTTAATTTAAATTCCACCTGGATTGGAAACTATTGAGAAGCTACGCCCGAGGAGAGGGAGGATTCCACCCTCTTCCTCTCCCATCTGTTTCTTCTTCACTATCTACTTACCAAAGACAAAGCTTTACATGTTTGTAAAGCACTTAAAATTGATATGCTAAGAAAGCCTACGAGTTGTCTAGATCTATGGGCGTCAGGCTCAGACGTGACCAGACAGCTCTCTCCGGTGTATTTTGCACTGAAATTTGGGAGGAAAAGTTTTGAAAATAACATTTTTAACTGCCTTTCAGCCAAGAAATTGCATTACTGGATAAATTCTTTGCAACTATTTGCAGAAGAGACTTGAACGCTGATAGTTATTTGCCAAGACAAGGCCCATAGAAGAACAGATGGATTATACAAAGAACATATATTTTAAAAGAGCAGGCGTAGCTCAGTTGGTTAGTGCGCTGCCTTCGGAGCTAGAGGCCCCCAGTTCGATCTCCGGTGACTGCTCGTCTGTTTCGACTTTCTTCTGATCAGTGTAGCTGTAGCTTTAAATGCCCTGAAACGGAGCACTTACAGAGGGAGGGGGTAAAGTGCGGACCGTCGGCTTCCATTGATAGCAGCAATCTCAGAGAGCTGAAGGAACTACCGACGTTAAATAACGGTACTTTTATCTTTTTAAGATTAGATTAACCTTACAGGCAGCCTCTTAAATTTATCAAAAAAACAGCTATTCTTAAAAATGTTCCATTTAAGGATAATTCTTTAATCAAATTTTGCTCAGAAAAAAGGTTCTTTTGAGCAAACAGTTCCATTCAAGCAAATTGTTTAATCTAGACCTCGTTTGGCTTAATTGAAATAGGTGAGAAAATGATTGCTGGAAGTCTGGTGGATCAAAGCATCATTACAATGGCCAAACAAGATATCGCCTCACTGGAGAAAGAAGTTGAACAACTGAAACTAAACAACTACGCCGAGAAACTCGAGCGGTTGACAGAATTGTCCGGCAGACTTTGTAATTTGGAAAGTGAAATCCAAGAAAACAAGAGGAAAATTGAAATGAACGCTATAAAAATTGAGTCGATGTGCAAAAGGATTGAAAAACAAAATGGTAAGAACTAAATACAAATTGCTATTACAAAATGAGGTTTTTCACTAGTTTTTGTTTTTATTTTTTTTATGGTTTTAAGAATTTTGATTTTAAATTCTTCGGATTAAACTTTAAAGAAAGAAAAATTCCACACGAACATAAACCTCATACGTTTGCGCCACTGCCCCTTATGCCAAAATACGAGAAGTACCCGCGGGGTACATGTGCGTGCTAGGCTGATGTACATGTTTGAACTTATTTAGAATTTTCCCTGGAGCTATTGTTACTGAAGTATTGACAATACATTGAATAGTGTTTTCCTTGCTCCTCGAAACAGATTGTTGCATGCAGTCGCTGTTCATTGTAATGGAGACACACGGGGAAACGTATTATTGCAACGCATCAGCAAATTGTTTAAACGGTTTGGAAAAAATATTTGAACAGATAGCCAAAGCGTTTTTACTGCTTAATTCAAAACTGTTTTCAGTGAAATTTTGAAACAAAGAGCTATAATAGAAATTTGGTAAAGCGGTGAATATACATGCACAGCAACTAAAGTGCAACGACCATACAAAATCTAATTAAAAGTTTCAGAGCACTTTCAATCACAGCTATCTTATAAACATTTATCGTTATTTGAACTTCTTACAAATATGAGAATCTATGAGTCTTAATATAGCTCTCATAATGAGCTTTGAGAAGATTTTGCTTCAAGAATTGTCATGCTGTCCACACAATTTGTCTGTGCACTGGTCAAAGTTTGTTTGAGCGCGTTTGACCTTCTTGACATGTGTAAGTCTCATATATCACATCGTTTTTTTCAAGATTCGAAAGAAATCATACTCTGCTTGCAGGGTAAGGAAATTGTTATGTAAATCCTGTGTAAAGAGCTTGAGTAATTGCATAGCTTTACTTTTTGTCGTAGAATATCATACTATCCCGCAATTGATAATTAACACTGTCACCTTTGACAGATTGATTTATTGGCTCGCGATGGTAACTATGAATTGTGTCCCAAAGGCGTTCACGGCCAACAATGGGCAATGGATCTGCTCATTTATAAACAACAATTGAGAAAATGATTGTTGCCGCAAAAACTGTAGAACAGAATATGTATTTTCTTCCAAGTATGCCATATGGTAAGCTTGCAACTGAAGCCATCCCGCAAGGCATAAACGTCTAAAATTCCAAAGAAAATACCCAGAGCTTTTTCTCCATTTGATCTGAACAAATTTTGAAAGCTGTGATTAGATAAACCAGCATATCTAAAGAAACTCATACACGCACCGAGAAAGAAAAACGAAATATCCTACCATCGAATCATAGCACAACAAACACAAAACTGAATGGACAACAGCTGGAACAGTTGGACCTGAAAGAGTGTCGACTTTTGTTCCTCTGTGATTGGTGATATTTTAACGCTCGGCTGATGATTGGTCTGTCAAGGCAAATAATCTGCTAGTGACAGCAGTCTTTTGTTACAGCGGAAATAGTTACGGCTTTTCGCATTTCGATAGCATAAGTGCGAGCTAGGTAACCTTGCCCGCACAAAAACAGGAACGCAAGGAACCGACTAATTAAAATAGTTCTCCCAGATAAAACCCTTTGTTGCAAGATCTTAGAGAATTGCAGCCTTAAAAACTCATGATTACAAAATTGTTGCCCAATGTGGTTTACAATCTTGATAATACATCAGAGGATACAACTTTTATTTTAATTTTCTTTTTAGTACTCTACTATTGTAACCATTAAGGAAAATACTATCCTCTACAACAGCGTGACAGCTGATGGGTAACTAAATCAACTGGGAAGGCAAAACAGACGTTTCCGATTGGTTATTACTGTTCTTTTCGTTATTAATGATAAACAAAACAGTTACTTTATGTAATGTTGAGAAAGTGAGACACTAGTCAACATTTTCAATCTAACGATTTGGCAAGTTTCCCTTGTTGTCTGAAGAGGAAAGGACTAATTTGTAAGCACCAGGCACTTCGTCAAATAACAAGAGAATACGTTGACATATATTAATATATACATATATATATGACTCAAATGGATTATTATTTATTTATTATTTATTTATTATTGGTAGGGTCTTGTACCTGTAATTTTTAGAGTTTCATTCAAAGTTACGAAACAAAGGGACAATAAAATCTTTTATTTCACGGCCGCTTTGATATCTAGTTTGCCCAAGGTGGTTAGCTGAAAACTTCTGTTGGTTCATAAACAAACTTTTTTAGGTTATTCGCAGTTTTGCTGTGGCTGAGAAGCCCAGGAGAGTTGCATTGTAGGTAACTACATCTCAGACCTTTATGGGTCTACAATACGAATCTAAGCACTAACGCAATTTTATATTATTCCTTTACCATAGTGTACTATAGGTTAAAGATAAACATTTTAAAAGCAAAAAAATGACTTTTGAGAAGTGGGACGGTTAATCATAAAGTCTATTTAATAGCTTAGAAGAATCTAAAATGCTTATCACATTTTTTTTGCTTCAACCAGAATCTCCCACTGCTGCTCTTTCAGAGAGCTTTCTGCCTGATATAGTTCCCCATTTTACGGGTCGTGAGAAGGAAGTTGATGATTTAACAGCTCGTATTTCTGACAATGGAAACAATCCATCAACGCGTCTATTTTCTATTTGGGGTTCCGGAGGACTCGGTAAAACGTCCCTCGCCATTGCAGTCGGACACCAGCTTCGCCAACAAGGAATTAGAACATGGTATGTGCGGCTTAAGGGTGTAAATACGATTGCACTCTTGAATGAAAAGCTATCAACTTTTGTGATCAAAACTTCGTCAACTCAGACGCAAAAAGAACAGCTCGTCTTTTCATGTCTTCGTGGCTTGACTAATAACACAATTTTGATCCTCGACAACGTTGATGACTTACTTTCCGAAAACATAGAAGGCTTCATAGAAGCCCTGCAGAGTTTTCTCCTGGTTAATTCCAAACTAAAAGTTCTCTGCACATCTCGTGAGTTTATGCGTTTTACTGAACGCAATACAAAACTTTTCGTGTTTCGGATTGGTCCATTGCAACCTGTGGATTCTGAGCGTTTGTTAAATGAGCTTACAGGGAGGAGGCAGTCGAGCGAGCTGAGCAAAGTTTGTGGGTACGCCCCACTGGCTTTAAAACTAATGGCCGGATCAATTTCAGATGACAATATCACGCCAAGGGAAATTATTTCAAAACTCGCTACTTCTAATATTCTTGATGTTATTGATTATGACCTTATAATACAAAATGTAATTGATTTCTCGTTTTCCAAACTTTCTCTTGAAAATCAGAAGATGTTTGTATCACTTACTGTGTTTCCTGGTTCCTTTGACGCTGAAGCAGCTACCGCCGTGCTCGAGTCAAATGAAAACGAAGTTTTCGAAGTAAAGATAAGATTGGGTGTGCTTAAAAGAAAGTCTCTTCTTGAATATGACAATCGTACGAAGCGATATTACCTTCACACTCTGTTACAGGCTTTTGGAGACAAACTAGGTTCAAGTATGGGTGAAATGAAGTCAGTTAAAAACCAATCCCGCGTAACACACCATCAATACTTCCTTCAGCTTATAGAAACATTGAACAAAAATTTTTTGACAGGACAGTCCCTGTTAGCTGTTCAACAATTTCGTGAGAATGTAGACAGTCTTGTGTTTTGCATATCCGATGCACCAACTTGTGAACAAATGTTCCGTCAAGCTGCTGAAATATTGTCAGACATGGAAATCTTTCTAGATACTTTGTTCTTTTTTGAAGAATTCGCTTTAATTCAGAAAATATTTGACATAAATCTCAAGAGCTGTGAACGAAATTCAGTACTTTACGCCAAGTTGTTGCTTTCAAAAGCTTTTGGAATTCTTCACTGGTCGGATAACAAAGTAGACAAACTTCTTTCTGAGGCAGAAAAAATTATCAGGGAATTTCCTTCTGTGCCTTCGTCAGTGGAAGGTAAATGCAATTTATACCTTGGCTTTAGAAACCTTATTCTTTCTCAAAAAGAGAAAGGAATCGATATGCTGGAAAAAGGACTCTCCCTTGTTGAAAATTCGACACCACAAAACACAGTGCTGCAACTTATATCACTGCTCCTTTTGACTGATTCCAAAACAATAAACGACACACAACACAGTGAAAAGCTCAGAAACGCTAAAATTCTCGCAAAGGACATCAAAGATCTAAAACCGTTGCTTGTTGATCACCCAGCGACAGAAGACTGTCAAAGGACAATGAACAACCCATTATTTACCGAAACACTGTATTTCCTTTTGCAATTTGGCAATAAGGCAAACACAATTCTGTCGCAAGCAATCAAAAGCACTGAACACCAGCATGAAGTGGAAGGTGATACTTTAGAAATTGCGCAACAGTTCGAAAAACTGGGCGCGTGTCTTGAAACAATTGGTCAGATTAAAGAAGCTACAAGTGCTTATCGACATGCTCTTGATATAAAACTAAAAATACTAGGAGAGGAGAATAAGGACACTGCCTCGTCTTACAATAAACTAGGTACGACACACTATCAAACAGGTGACTACAGCAGTGCGCTTGACTGTCACAAACATGCTCTTGATATCGAACTTAACCACGTAGGTGAGGACTGTGGGGACACTGCTTTGTTTTATCACAATCTTGGTATGACACATTGTCAAACAGGTGACTACAGCAGTGCACTTCACTGTCACAAACATGCTCTTGATATCAGACTTAACCTACTAGGTGAGAACAGTGAGGATACTGCTTTGTCATATCAGTATCTCGGTGTGACACACTACCAAACAGGTGACTACAGCAGTTCGCTTGACTGTCACAAACATGCTCTTGATATCAGACTTAACCTAGTAGGAGAGGACAGTAAGGATACTGCTTCGTCATATCATTATCTTGGTTTGGCACACTATCGAACAGGTGACTACAGCAGTGCACTTGACTGCCACAAACATGCTCTTGATATCAGACTTAACCTACTAGGAGAGGACAATGAGGAGACTGATTTGTCATATTATAGTCTTGGTATGACACACTATCAAACAGGTGACTACCGCAATGCACTTGACTGTTACAAACATGCTCTTGATATCAGACTCAACCTACTAGGAGAGGACAATGAGGACACAGCTTTGTCATATCATAATCTTGGTATGACACATTATCAAACAGGTGACTACAGCAGTGCACTTGACTGTTACAAACATGCTCTTGATATCAGACTGAAGTTACTAGGAGAGGACAGTAGAGACACCGCTTTTACATACAATGAAATTGGTGTGACACATTGTAAAATGGGTAACTACAGCAGTGCACTTGACTGCCACAAACATGCTCTTGATATCAGACTTAACCTAGTAGGAGAGGACAATGAGGACACTGCTTCATCATATCATAATCTTGGTATGACACACTATCAAACAGGTGACTACAGCAGTGCACTTGACTGTTACAAACATGCTCTTTATATCAGACTTAACTTAGTAGGAGAGGACAACGAGGAGACTGCTTTGTCATATTATAGTCTTGGTATGACACACTATCGAACAGGTGACTACAGCAGTGCACTTGACTGTTACAAACATGCTCTTGATATCATACTTAACCTAGTAGGAGAGGACAATGAGGACACTGCTTTGTCATATTATAGTCTTGGTACGACACACGATCAAACAGGTGACTACAGCAGTGCACTTGACTGTTACAAACATGCTCTTGCTATCAGACTTAACCTATTGGGAGAGGACAATGAGGACACTGCTTTGTCATATTATAGTCTTGGTATGACACACTATCAAACAGGTGACTACAGTAGTGCACTTGACTGTTACAAACATGCTCTTGATATCAGACTTAACCTAGTAGGAGAGGAAAATAAGGACACTGCTTCATCATATCATAATCTTGGTATGGCACACTATCGAACAGGTGACTACAGCAGTGCACTTGACTGTTACAAACATGCTCTTGATATCAGACTGAAGTTACTAGGAGAGGACAGTAGAGACACCGCTTTTACATACAATGAAATTGGTGTGACACATTGTAAGATGGGTGACTACAGCAGTGCACTTGACTGCCACAAACATGCTCTTGATATCAGACTGAAGCTACTAGGAGAGGACAATAAGGACACTGCTTCGTCTTATCATAATTTTGGTAAGACACACTATCAAACAGGTGACTACAGCAGTGCACTTGACTGTTACAAACATGCCCTTGATATTAGACTTAACCTATTGGGAGAGGACAATCAGGACACTGCTTTGTCATATTATAGTCTTGGTATGATACACTATCAAACAGGTGACTACAGCAGTGCATTTGACTGTTACAAACATGCTCTTGACATCATACTTAAAATAGTAGGAGAGGACAATGAGGAGACTGCTTTGTCATATTTTAG
>JAOBRD020140916.1:0-10028 GCA_027575215.2 Hydrozoanthus sils | reverse complement strand
AAAAGAACAAACAACTTCCTGGTTCTAAATAGCTAGCCAAGTGCTTTCTCGAACCACGTGGCCCGGTACGGTTAAGCTTGTGCTGGGTTTCCGTAGTGTTACTTTTCGAGAGTCTAGATCTTTGACGACAACTAATCCATCGCAGTTTAGCCCCCATCACAAGGTGATACTCATTTCTACAGCTGAGTCGACTAGTGGTAGAACAAGTCAGGTAAAGTGTCTTGCTTAAGCTTACCTCCACTAAATATGTTGAAGGACACAATACAGAGGTTTGGCCGGAGATCGAATCTAGCCACTCGGCCAATGCACTTGCGCCACCAACACCAGTTGCAAAATTTTTTCTTGTCGACGCACCACCAACACTAGTTCTCAGCCTCTCACCAGTAACCAGAGAGTGAAAGGGCTGCCCTGAGTACTAGGAAAACAAACAAGATGGCGGCAATGAGGGAGCATTATGTTGCGGGTGTTGTGATCGCCGCTCTTGCTGTCTCTTTAACGGGTACATTTATGCTTCGTATTAATCCAGAAACAAAGAAAAGTCTATTCAGGGTCCAGATATATGTAGTATTTTCAATAATACTATTCGTTCTTTCGCGATACGTATGGTCAAGATTTGTTCAACTGCTCTCGTGGTTTTTGCCACCAAAAACAAGATCGGCTTCCTCTGTTCAATCGGTTGTTAAAATGATTCTGTTGGTGTTTCTGCTGCTTGGAGATTTAAGTGTTTTTATTGCCCGTGTTTTAGTTAGTAGTGAGCCACATACATTCATAAAAATGTCTTATTTGTGCCTGGGTTTGCAAGTTCTTCTTTGTTTTAGCTTTTTGGCAAGCACAGCACTCTTCATGTTGTTTGGGTTCGTCCGACCTCAGCTGAAGTCTCAAACTAGATTATCAAGAAAATTCGATGTTGCAGCTGCAGTTTTATCCCTGTTTTTGTGTATCTTGGGTGTGTTTGCGGCTGGAAAACCACCGGAGTTAGTCAAACTAACAGTTCCTCTTTCAAAGTTACCACAAAGTTTGAATCGCACCAAAATTATCCAGATCTCGGACATTCACCTTGGTTCAACAGCTGGGAAAGTAGCGCTCAGTAAAATTGTGGATATTGTGAATCAGCAAAAGCCAGACGTTGTTGTAATAACTGGAGATCTGGTGGATTCCAGTGTAGAAGTTTTAAAGGAGGCGGTTCAACCGCTGAAGTATTTGCAGTCCAAGCACGGCATCTTCTTCGTTACTGGTAAGAATTATCTTTGTTACAACATATAGATTTGAGTGAGGTCTTGCCATTAGAAAGGGGTATTAACCTCTCTTTCCTTTGTGTGGGTTTATCTGTTGATGCTGTTGACCAGCAAAACTTGGTTAATAGCCCGTTCCAGTGATAAGGCCTCACTCGAGTCTATAAATTATGTTGTATACACACATTTGCCACTGAAGGAGAACACTCCATAATTATCTTTGTTATTTTAAAGATGTAGTAGTAACATGAACGTAACGATGTTAGATATTTATGTAGAAGTTCGCAACTTGGTGTTGTAAAGAATGAAGGAAAGCGCTTCTCAAGTTCAATGATCAGAAAAAATTCCGAGTCACTGACAGGAATGGAACCTGCAACCCTCTGATTACTGGTCAGATACTCTGCCGATGTTAGGTATATTGATATGGGTTGTAGAGATGAAGAAAAGTTTCATTTTGAAGGACTGGAAATGCCTAAAGAATGTCTGAAGAAATGTTTATTATCAGGGGCTTCATCAAGTAATGAAGAAGTGTACCATTGTGAAAGGCAGATGAAGTGGCAAGGGGAGAGAAAAAAATCTCAAAAATTAAATATTAAGTACTGTCTTGACAAAATATGGTTCTAATTTGTGATCTGTAACTTAATATTATTCTAGGTAACCATGAATATATACATGATGCTGATGTAGATGATTGGTTTGCGTTCCTCCGTCATTTGGGTGTGAAACCCCTTCACAACAGCCATGCCGTGATTGCAAGCTGGAAAAAGCCAGATGACAAGATTTATTTGGCTGGTGTTGATGATATTCAGGCTGATACAATGCAGTAAGTATACTTTGTTTGATTCAAATGTTAAGGCCAGTTATTTTTCATTTGTTGTTTAACAGACCTGTTGATGTGATTTTTGCCAAAAAAAAATAACAAAATTGATTTTCATTGCTCTTTATTTCTCTTGAAAGACATGATCCATTGCTGTAAAATAGAAATTGAACCTCAAAAGTGAGGATGGGTAGAGTGTGAAACGTATGACATCCAGCTAGGTTTTGAAGTCTGTTTTCAATAAATAATTTTTATTTTAATTCCTTGGTTTCCTGTATTTAATTTTATTGTTGTTTTTATTCCATTTCCCGATATGCTTTCTGCACTGAAAAATCTGTAAAACAATAAATTAGAATAACTGGCTTACTCAGTACTAATTAAAAATTTGCAAGCCTCCAGTTTGGAAAAAAAAACAATAATTAGTTATAAAGGTTGATTCTGGTGAATTTACAATATTTGAATAATTTCAGTTTTATGCAGAAGTGAATACAGTAAGCTTATCTTGTGCCAGTTGATAAAGAAATAATATTGGAAGCTAGGTGAATATTCAAACTGTATGAGTTATACCAACATTCTTTTATTAACTTGTTTTAGCAAGAACTGAAGTCCACCAAACTAAATTAGGATAGTTGAACCCCCATAATCAAATGGTCCCCTAAAATCCGGTGCCCACAGGTCCTTAAAAAGTCTTATTTTTGAATTTGAGTTTTTAAGGCCTTGAAAAGGTCTTAAAAATTTGAAAATTCTTTCTTTAGGTCTTAAAATGTCTTAAATTTGATTTTAAGTCAAAAATGTTTCTTCCACTGGCTATAATTTGAAGCCTTTATTGGCTATTTTGCTTATCACACACACTGAATGCCTCAAAGAAGCCTTCTATCCCAAAACAGTACCTGACTCATATTATTGATCAGACTGACTTTTTGTTAATTTTTCCTGAACAAATGGTCTTAAACTTGGAAATTTTGGGTCTTAAAAAGTTTTAAAAAGGTCGAGTTGGAACGTGCAGGAACCCTGAAAATATGAGTCTCAACAAAATTATGTACGCTAGTTCTTGAAATCTTGCCATCTTTTTGGTCATGTGTTAAGGTCTCATATTTCTTTTTTTCTCTTCGTCTCACAGACAGTCTTGGGTTTTCTCACAAAATGGCTTGCTTTCTTGACATTTCTGGCAGAGCTAGAAATCTCTATTTTTCTGAGTATTTTTACTCTTGGTCTCAGATTCTTCATATTGTAATATCTCAGGCTCAGATTTTTTATTGCTTTCCAAAGTCTCAGGCTCAGATTTTTTATTGCTTTCCAAAGTCTCAGTCTCAGATTTTTTATTGCTTTCCAAAGTCTCAGGCTCAGATTTTTTATTGCTTTCCAAAGTCTCAGGCTCAGATTTTTTATTGCTTTCCAAAGTCCATATTGGCCCAGCCCAGTGTGGCAAAATAACAATGTTGAATTCCACTGTATTTTACTTTTTCTTGCATTTTGACAAGATGTGTTACGTTTGCAGGTACAAAAACCATGGTATGAAACTAGATGATGCTCTAAAAGGGCGTGACACAAGATACCCTACAGTGCTCCTGGTGCATCAACCTATTGGTGCAAAAATGGCCTTGAAACAGGCCAGTGACATTGATCTTATTCTCTCAGGCCACACACATGGAGGGCAGTTTTTCCCAATGCACATTCCAATTTATCTTTATAATCCCTTCTTTGCTGGTTTGTATCGCCACAAGAACAGCTTTGTCTATGTTTCATCTGGCACGGTGTACTATGGGATACCTTTAAGGTTAGGCTCCAAGTCTGAAGTGACAGTCTTAACTCTTCTTTGTCAAAAAAACTAGTGTGTTCTATGTCTTTGTAAGTTATTGCTGTCTTTGTTTTGTTAGCATCTCTTGGCTACAAATTTGTTATCACAGATGGGTTCTTTTTTCTCCTATCCAATAATGTTGCAGACGTTTTACCTACCTCACATATTGTCACCTAGTTTGGCACTTTTGTAGAGCTAGTGACTCGCACAAGCTTGAGCAGCTACAAGAAAGAGGCTTGCGAGTTGTTTATAATGAAAAGCAAGATAGTTATTCTCAATTATTAGAAAGGGCTAGACTGCCAACCCTGATGAACAGGCATTTACAGGACATTTGCATTCTTATGTATAAATTTAAATACAAACCATGCCCTAGTATTATTTGCAATATTTTTAAAGAACATAGCACTTGGTATAATTTGAGAAAGTCCGACTTTTATACTCCTAGATTTAATACTATAACAAACGGCAAGCACTCATTGAAATTCTTAGGACCCAGGTTATGGGGAAAACTTTCCTCAGAAGAAAGATCAGCAAAAACTTTGAGCGAATTTAAAAGAAGGATCTGAGGCAAAGACTTAACAAAGCTAGTAGATGCGGGCTGTAAGGCTTGTACCCTCTGTTCAACATGACATGTTTATATTTCAATTTTAATTAACTCAGTTCTTATCCATTTTATCCATTCTATCTATTTTTTCCTTTCTAAGTTTTTTACACCAAGGTTTTACACTTATATACATAGATTTTTCATAAATTCCCATACGGATTTCTTATATTTGTTACCACCATAATCATATACATTTATTTACTAGTAGTATAACTTAGTCTGTGTCCCCTAATTAGTATGCGTTCTTAGCAGGCTACATGGTTTGGCATGTTAATAAAGGTTTCATTCATTCATCACATTGATCTTGATCGTTAGACTATGAAATGCTAAGCGCTGTTTCTAATTGGTCAGGGAGAATTTTAATTGCAAAATGTAGAAAGTTGAGTTTTTCCTCTGGGGTAAAGGTTGATAAATGGACCAAGGCAGAAACTTTCTTTCGTTTTTACATTTACGGGACATTTACCGTGGTATGTTTATTTCTGTATCTTCCATGTACATCAAAAGGATTTGTTCCCGTAACCTTAAAACAGTTTTTCATCACTACCCCTCCTTGTAATACAAGTATGGATTTCTTGAATTACACACAAAAGTACTCCCAGTTGCCTGCAGTAACTGACAGACTTACATTTTACTAATGAAACTTCCAATGACCAAACTCTTAAAAGTAACATGATACAAGTCTAATTCAGACTGGACACCCAAATCATTGCAAATTGCTTAGTAAGTATACTAGGACAACTATCTGTAGGTGGTTTATGTAACGCACACACTTTTCTCTGCTCACTGTTTTCCAGAACTCCTTAAACCCCTCTAAAAGTTCTTCTTTCTTTGTCGGCTTCGCTACTGTTCTCAGGTAGTTCTTGAGTTCATGCCAAAGCTTTTCGATAGGGTTCAAGTCAGGTCTTTCTGCGGGTGTTGGCCAGTACTTGATTTTATTATCTTTGATGAATTGCATAGCGAGGCGGCCTGTAAAGCATAATCAAAAACAAAACGTGAGTGTCTTTATTCAGACTGCCGCAATATTACTTAATATTGACTTACTTTTATGCTTGGGGTCGTTATCTTGCTGTAAACGATATAAACCGTCGGGAAACCGCTCTTGGACAAACGGGAGCAAACCATTCTTTAAAATTGTCTCCACATAAAACTCTTTCAGCATTATTCCTGTGAAGATGACGATTTTAGTAGCACCCTTTTAGATACAGTATGCCAGCCAATACGTGGCATTTGTAAGGGTGTTTTGCCTTTGGCTTTAATTTAAAGGGCTGGCAAATCTTTCTGAAGCAGATTTTACTGTGGCGTTCCATCCATATTGAACTTTCGTCAGTAAATATAACATTGTCAAACTGTTCGTTTGTGTCCCAGCACCTCTCAGCAAACGATAAACGCGCAATTCTGTTGGTCTCCCGAACAACCTGACAGTATTTCGGTCCAGTTTTTAACCAGCCCAGCTTCCGGCGCGTCACTTTTACATTCGAAACTGATGGTGAAACTCCAAATTCCTTGCGAAAAAAACCTTGCAAACCTGTTTAAAACATGTTACTAAAGTTAGAAATGAAAAATTTCACGAGAAATGAACAATGCATTTGACCTACCAACTGAAGTGAGCTCGTCGTTTTCCTCCATTTTCTTATCTATGAAGTCCAGATACACCTGGGTAAGTGACTGCGGTAGGTAGGCTATCGATTGCTTATTTCTGAATTTTTTGAATGATTTCCACACTGTTCTACGATCGATTGTTATGTTTTCCAGCGAAAGAATCCAAACAGTATCCGCTGCAGTATTACCTTTTTGGAAGGAATTGAAAACTCGAAGTTTTACGTATTGAGATATTCTTGTTATTTTGATATTTTTTTTTGAGAGTCTTGGAATGATTTAAACCTATTGCGTCTTTGTTAAAAAATAGAAAAGCTTGCATAAAATTCGACTCCCTATTGTCTTCTCAGTTTCGGATTAATGACCGCGATAAAAAGTCCCTCAATAAAGCGTCTTTCGAGGTGTGAATAAATAGTTCGCAAAGGTTTCAATGCAATTGAAAAGATGTGTTGTGTTTGTTTTGATGGTGATTATTTTGATTCGTCTTCGTGTTCTGCTAAAATCTTAAAGTTAGATCACATTCAACTCCTCTTCATCAAGTGTCAGTAATAAGAAGTTAAGACAAAAGTTCTTTGGCGAACACCCTTTTACGTGCGCGCCTTTATTTACTGCAGTATTACGTTCAGCGCAACACGAGCGGACTTACAGCCGATCCGCTAGCTATCCAGGAAAAAATTTCAACTTTCAGTTGGTACTTTTTAAGGTAATTTTAAAACTGAGAGGTATTTCTAGGGTGGAAAATTTTTATCCCATGTTTTTCTTTAGGGTATTCATCCTTCCCCTTTTAACCCCCGAAGTACTCCCCTCCCCCCGGGGGAAGTTGTAACGAAACTAGTACAGCAGTGGTAAAACGAAACAGAAGAGAACTGCTTTAAAATAGGCGAAGTTCCGACGAAGTATGTCATTTTCTAATGAACGAAAATTAATTATAGGAGTTGTGAAAATTTCGCCGAAAAGAGTACAACATTTAAACGAAATTTCTCACGGAGACAAAGAACGAAACGGAACAAACTATGTTTCCGTTTCTTTTTCTCACTATTTTATATAAGAAAATGTTAACTTCTTTATTATTTTAATCGCTCAGACAGAACTTGAACCACCTCTTGGGCCAAAATTGAATTTTGAAAGGCGTAAGGTATGGGAGGATCTAACCCTTTTGTAGTGCGGTTTTTTTAAAGTAACTAGCAGTCACTAACAGATATAGCACTAATATTATGGTTGTAGTGAGTTTTACCCCCTAGCTAGTGCCTGCTGTTAGCGGTGGCAAGTTTCTTTAAGCATGCATGCATGTGCATGGCCTGTGTAGTGGCTGTTTTCTCGAAATATTATTTTCCCTTGAAGTGGACACTTTAATGAGTTCCAACTCAGAGGCAGTCTTCTTTTTTCCCTTGAACTTTCACGGTAGGTTTATTAATATATGAAGAAAAAAAAACGTGCCTGCGATTTTCCTTTTTCCGATAAATGTTGTTTTTAGAGCTATTTTTGCACGTTCAGTTTACATTTTTAAAACCCTGATTCGAAAAAGCACCGTAACTTTTTGGTGCAATGGAATGAAAAAACGTAGACACGTTTTTTTAGCTCTTTTGGTCTGAAAACTGGCGGATTGATCAAATTGAATATCACTTATCACTTCGAGTTGTAACCTTAAAAAGGAAGCTTTATCGCTCGTTTTTATAGACTTAAAAAAAAATTAACTTCATTTGAATTCAAAATGAATAATGCAGTTCGAAAGCCAGCTCTAAAAGCTTTAATTTGATATATAGGTCTAGGTATATACGGTATAAAACAGACGGGGTGTTTCGTTTTAACGCGAAACACCCCTGAAGGCATACAGTGTGCACAACACAAGAAATCGGTAGTTAATAATCTACTAGATCGTGCCAAAACAGTACTTTCTTCTGGTAAGATCGAAAAAATACTCGAGAATTTCGTCTCGAGACAACTTTGAGAAATGACCTCGTGTTCGGATTTGGGAGAAAGACAAATTTGTATATATGATACATTTCGAGAACTTCATGCGCCCTGGATATGGATTGAGCCAGTATCACGGCTGTTTGATCCATGGCTGAAACTGCTAACTTCAAAACTCGCAGATTTATCTTGGTACATTACGTAGCTTGTTTTTCGAATGTAGCGTATACATGAAAGTATTTAACTAGCTGTTTTTCGACTAATGAATGCTACTCTTCAACCATTCCTTGCTTTAAATGCGCCTGAATACTGTAAAAACTGCTAATTGGAAGTTTTTATTACTTTTACTTTCAACAAAAGAAAACATTTCGTCGAGTATTTCGTATTTTTGCCAGGGCTTAATTCAAAAATTTCGCTGATCTCCAACTTATCGACTGCAGCAAAACGCATCTGTTTTCGGCTTTTGTTTCACGAAGTACAAAAATTTGTTGATCCAAATAAGGCCATATCAGAACTAGATCCAAACAAGGAGTCGCTGCCACTGCCATGAGCCAATGAAACGAGCAACCCCGCACATCGGCCACGCGGTCAGTCTTGGGAGAATTTTACTTTTTGTTTCAGTAATTCTGTGTTTGATAAGTTATCATTTTCTTAGTATCAAATGTTCTGTTTTATGTAAGAAGTTGGATGGTAACTGGCTGGACTGAAAGGAGTGAAAGTCATTAACAGTACGTTTCTAAATGAAATTACTGGGTATCCTACAAGCAATAGCGCGACAGCATTATCTTTACCTGTCAGTGTGGTAACATCTAGACCCAGTTTAACCGTTTTTGGCATGGTGTCAAACAAAAAAGGTCGTTCACGAGTCTTTTTTCCGCCCAGCGCACGAGCAGCGCAAAAATTCCCTTCTTTTGTCTCTTTTCTCCCCCGGACAGACCAGACGAAGACTTG
Source organism: Hydrozoanthus sils (assembly GCA_027575215.2). Lineage (NCBI taxonomy): Eukaryota > Metazoa > Cnidaria > Anthozoa > Zoantharia > Hydrozoanthidae > Hydrozoanthus > Hydrozoanthus sils. The sequence goes on along the minus strand of JAOBRD020140916.1, from coordinate 1,119 downwards.
TCAAAATTTAATCGAACAACTCACAAAGCAATGAAATGACTTAGTAAATCGATAGTTTCAATAGTGAGAACGCAACGAAAACCATGCGAGAAGGACCAAAATCTGTCTTGAAGAAACATGTCGAAAGAATAGTCATTTGAGACCAGAGCCGACTCGAGGACATTTCGCCAGGGAGACTTGACATTTCCGCTGTATCTATTTTCCAACTTTCGTAAACTTGACGGAATCGAACACAAACCCCAAACCCTCACTTACTTTCAATTAAATGAGTTTTGATCGTATTTCCAGTACATCTGCAACAACTGCAAGTACCAGCCACAATGCAAAGTACGAAATGGTTTGTGGTGCGTCATTTAACAATTGCTCCTTTGATTTTGAAGGAGAAAATTTGCCTCTAAAGGTCAACTCGTCATTGAGTGAAGTGATGAAGAAGATTGAGTTCTTCGTTCATGTGTTTTCTCAGTTTGAACTCGCGGAGGTTTGACATTCTGGCGTCTTCATCACTCAGTGATATTTTGTTTGAGAAACAAATAATTTGCTCACTTCCATTGTTTTCTATTATTAATTTTATCGATTACGGTCAAAGGGTAGACTCATTGCAAAAAGCGGTTTCTAGTAGTGCACAAACCTTGTTTTTTATCGTCTGCTTAGGATCAGGTCATTTTGTAGTAGCCAATGAAATGGCTAGTTTTGCAGCATCATTGTCTCTGCAGCAGTAACTTATTTAATCACAGGCGGCCCAAGCACAAAATCAGTACGGGAATAGATGAGTTCAGCTGACTTCATTGTTCACATTCTGCTTGATTAGCATACAACTTAAGTCGAAGAAAAAACAGAAATAAACAAAAACTGACTTTAAAACTTGAGAATGCTTATCAACATTAATGAGTGACCAAACTTTCGGTTCTATAAGTGTAGTTTCAAAGAAGAAATCACCACTCAAAAAAATGCAAAACAGCTGGAGGCAAGAACAATAATGAGCCATACATTCTTTGTAAAAGTTCCAATTTTTAAAACCATATATTGGAAAAGAAAAGACCCTGAGAGGGCTTATTTACTCCAGTAGAGTTTCCAGAGATAGAGAGGGAGAGAGGGAGAGAGGGAGGGAGGGAGAGGGGG
>JAOBRD020140808.1:0-10029 GCA_027575215.2 Hydrozoanthus sils | reverse complement strand
GTCATCGTCATCGTCATCGTCATCGTCATCGTCATCGTCATCGTCATCGTCATCGTCATCGTCATCGTCATCGTCGTCGTCTTCGTTATCGTCATTGTTATCGTCGTCGTCGTCATCGTCTTGTCATCGTCATCATTACTGTCATTATTATTATCAATGTTATTGCCATTACCCATGTCATTGCTGTTGTCCTTGTTACTGTCATCGCTATCTTGTTGTCGTTGTCACTAAAGCAAGTTTACTTCTAAGATTCAATTATATCACTGTGTTAGCAAAGAATGAATTGAGAATGACTAACAGTAGCTTATATGGTTTCAGCAATAAACAACGAATTAAAAAAAGTGTTGATTGGTGAAATGTATTTTTAGGGAGGACCAGATATGCGGGGAATATTTGTGAAGACCATCAACCCTAACGGAGCAGCAGCTTTTGATGGAAGGCTGGGAATCGGTGACAGGATACTCGAAGTGAATGACCTCAACCTGTCATGCGCAACACGACAAGAGGCAAGCTATCATACGTATCTTAATATAACCGCCCCCCTCCCCCCTCCCACCCCTGACATACTGCAGACACCCTTAAAGCAATCATTTATAAGCGCTTCACATTGTTCATGAATCCTTGTAGAAGACTGGAGAAGCCAAAATGGACTCAAATATTTACTTTAAGTTATGCGAGATCAACATATTCATCACATTCTGAATTTAAACGTTAATGTTTTTTAATAATTTTTGACGGCTTGAAAACCGCAAAGTTTTAGGTTTTATCTTTTTCAGAGGTATTACACACTTCAAAGCCCAAACACTAGTTTAATTACCCAGCACGCTGAGTAGAAGAGTTAAGCCGGTAAAAACCAAGCATATCATCCGACCTTGGTGCTCCACATCCCTCCCCCTAAAACTAGTATTTCCAGCACTGCCGAGCAGAAGAAGTTAGCCAGGAAAGCCCAAGAAAATCATCCTGCCAACGATGCTGAGTTCTCCATCCTCCCTCCTCCTTGTTGGAGTACATTTCTGGCGAGGACCGGATTGACCAGTGATATACAGTTACCTTATTCCTGGCGAACAAACTACACAACACTACGTCCGTTTTCGTATATTAACAAAGAACGTCGTTGCTATGAAGGTTGTATCGCACTACTGGTATTAATCGTAGAAATACCAGAGATCATAGTGTTATGAAACTCAAAATTCTTTGTGCTTTGGTTGCTTTTAGGCAGTTGATGTTTTACGAAGTTCGCCTAATATTGCTCGCATTGTGATTGAGAAATCCTCTCCAGAAAGTCGAATAAACCAAGACCACACTCTGTACGATACCAGCGCCAGTTACTCAAGCCTTCCCTACTCTTCGTCACAGAGTGGCTCCGTCCACTATGGTACGTTATATTATGTCAACCTCATACCAGGGTCTTTTCTAGGGATAAGAAAGCAAAGAGAGCTGGGCACAAAAATTTGTGAATTGTTGTTAAACCTGCTCAATCTATACATTAAGCAAGCTCCTTTCAGGAAGTGATCCCTGTCACACAACAAAATACAATACAAAACAGTACAATGCAACACAACACAACGCAGTACTGTGCATGGCAATAAATACAATACAAGCTAATTCAATGCAACTCGGTGCATGAAATGCAATGCAATGCATTACAAACACAATACAATACGATACAATACAATACAATATAAGGAAATTTAAAACAATACTTGGTATTTCAAGAAATATTATACCATACAATGCAATACATTTGAATACAATACAGTACTGTACAACACAACACGAGACAAGGGAATTCAATACAATATGCCATGTAATACAATACAGTAAAATACAAGGGAATTCAATATAATAACAACGCATTACAATACAATACAATTGCATAGGCTACTAGACATCTGAAATATCTTAATTTGGGGCAATTTGTAACAATATTTCCGAAGCTCTATAAGAATATCACAATCGCTTAGACATTGCAGCTTAATAAAGTTAACTCAATGCTTGGTAATTTAAAAAGATGATTTAAGCCCGCTTAGAATTTTTTTTTACCAATTTTTCGCGGACTTTATTGTAGTACTCGTTGCTCGGTCAGCATGTGAGAAAAGGGCTGCCTTACACTAAAGCTTACCTATTTTTGATATCCAAGGTTACGGCGATGCGGATTCCATTCAGTTCTCAATGGACTATGGTTCTCAACTTGCTACGGAGCAGTACAATATGGATGACATGCCCTTTGAAGTAATTTTGGTTAAAGGCGCCAGTGGCCTGGGGATGAGTCTCAATGGAGGTGGAGACAGCGGAAGTATGATGATTCGATAGAAGTATTTTTAATTGGCTGCTGCTTTTGTTACTTTGTCTAATTGATAAACTTTGATAATGTTCGATATTTGGTTCTAAATAGATTATGCGTACAAAATCCTCAGTAACTCGTTTTCTCATTCTGTGTGGGAGAATACCGTCCCTTTCATCTTTTACTGTACCGCACGAAGGCAAACATTCTCTCCAACAGATCGCGTTGGTAAAGTTTTTAAAAATCTTATTTTTCGGCTTGGCGTTCAGTCTCGACAACTTGACAGTGTTAGTCAGCGAACTCGGTCTTTTTTATTAAGGCAAGAAGCAAGCTAGGTTGGTTTCAATTAACTGTTTCTAGCCAATTAGCACGTAGCGCGAGTTTAGTCTGATTGAACGAATCGCGTTAAGATCTAACTCACGCAAACTCTCAGTGGCTCTTGTAATCGCATATTTAATCCACTTTTCCTTGATAGTCGCCAAAACGTGGAAATTTAGTCTCTGTCAGTTTGTCGAGATCACTAAAAAGTATCACGTCAAAATCAAATGCGAGGCGTAGAAGAAATTGTGAATCAAAACTTGTTAATATTTGCTAACAGTCTAGCCACGATAAAACCATAAGGAGCATCTACCAGCTCACTTCTTGCCTTTTTATTTTACTTTTTCCAGACCCCATATTCATCAAAAGGCTCGTCCCAGGAGGCGCGGCTGCTCTATCTGGACAACTTCAGGTTGGCGACTTTATACTGCAGGTGAATTCGAAAAGTCTCGACAGGCTATCGTACAGGGTGAGTAGGGTTAAAGTTTTAGCCTATCAGGGGAAGCGTGTTCTTGTATTTTTAACCAATTTCAATGCTGTTATCGATCGTTTCATATTTTTCCAATTTTTATCAACACCATTGGGATTGTCAACAACATCGTTCATGTTGTTCATCACCGTCCTCATCTTCCATGTCGCTGTCATTGTTATTACCATCTTCGATGTCGTTACCACTGTCTCTGAAATGGTATAACCATTGCAAATCCGTTATTGCAACTCTTACTTCCATTTTCTTTGCCAATGCCACTGTCATTACTATTGTCAGTCTTTAATTTCTAGATCTCGTCTTTGCCAGTTACCATCGCTATTGCCAGTCTTTGTCAGTGTTATAGCAACTGTCATTGCAATTGTCATTGTCAATGTCGTTGTAATTGTCGTTGTTGTCTTTGCTCTGGTAATCCCTGCTAAGACTTAGCTGTAATTTCTGTCGGGAGAGTGGATGGTTTCTCAAACTAAATAAAAAAACACCCGCTAACAGCTATAATCAGAGCACGGACGCACGCGTTCAGTACAATTCTAGCAGAAGGTAGTTACAAAAGCCAGCGAAGACTGGGATGTATCTTATTACATTACAAACAAAGATCCACGTTTTAAGAACAATTAACATTGATTAGCTATTGACAAGTATTAAACCACGTGCGATTGAAAGAGATCGCTTTTGCAACGTTACATTAATATTTCGTTATCCCTCTTATTTCTTCTAATTTTCTTGTCATTGTTATTGCCATCGCCAACGTCATTATCAATGCCTTGTATTGCCTACTCAAGTTTTTATCTAGTTTGATCTAGTGTAACCTCGAGACTAGTCTAGTGTTAATTGATGTAATTCAACATATCCAAATGTCCACGTTAGGAGAGCCACTTAAGTTTATTCCCATAGGCTTCTTTCTTAAGGATAAATTCACTGTATTTTACAGGAAGCACTCTCCATTCTTCGCAACTGCCCGCCGGAAGTGAGACTGCTAATCCAAAGACCCCGGACACCGCCACTTTACGCCTCGTATCCCTCGGCTCGAGGCAGCTACGGGAGTTATAGTAGTATGTCTAGCATATCCTAATCTAATGCCAAGCATTAAGAAAGCGCCACTAAGTACGAATAATACTAATAATTTTGTAGGGTAACCATCTGGCTTGGGAGATGGTTACTGCCATAAGCTAAATCGTAAGTGGTGTTATACCCGCAACATGCGAAGCAAGATTTATGTTTTAGAATACTATTAATTTCTATGGTTAAAATGTTGAAGATTTTCCATGGTGTGCAGTGCTTTTGTACGTCTTGCTCGCGGTGTCAGTGAAACGTCACAATATTAAAGCTTAAGTGCAGGGCGTGGCGTCTTATCCTTCTAACACTTCAAGGCACCACACTTAGAACTGGTGGTCACGTAGCCCGCAAGAGCACACGCTTTCCTAGCGGTCTCGACCTTGATTGCCTGTTCACAGTAGCCTGGACATGGCCCTTGCCCCAGCCGCCCAAACCTTAGTCAGCGGTCGTACCAGTGGCCTGGACCCAGTGACGTCAATAGCATCTGTTTTTGCTCGTCATGCTCGCAAAATGTGTTTCTGAAAAAAAGCGAGGCCATCGGCATCTTCAATTTAACATGTTGCATTAAGGGACCCATTTGTTTTGCAATCAGGGAAACTTCGACAATTTTGGGCAGTTATAACCAAAGTTACCTGTGAAGGATGGCCACACAATTCTTACTTTTCCCCGTTGGATTGATGGCCAACAAAGGCCGAGGTTGTTTAACAGTAGTTTGAGCAGCAAATCGTTGCTTTACACCATACAATTAGCAAGTGAACTACTAAGAAAGCAAGGTTCTAGTAAGAGGCATTTTCCGTTCATGCCTTCAATGCATATAAAGTAATTACGTTAAATAACTTAACTCGCGGAATTCAAATTTCTGTTTCAAGAAACGATATTAAGTATTCTAAAATTTTGTAAAATATCTTTTACTTCTACTAAAAGAACGCAAGCAAGTCGATCAGTTTTAAGATCAAAAGAACGCCATTAATCATCTGTTTTAGGTGCATACAATCAGGAGCTGTTAAATGCAGAAGTGTATAATAAACTAAAGCGAAAACTAGTTAACGTCTTGTCCTTTTTTTCTTTCCTTCTTTCAATTTTTTTCTTTCTTCCTTTCTTTCTCTTTCCTTTTTCTGTTTCTTCTCTCTCTCTCTCTCTCTCTCTCTCTCTCTCTCTCTCTCTCTCTCTCTCTCTCTCTCTCTCTCTCTCTCTCTCTCTTTCTTTTTCTTTCTTTCTTTCTTTCTTTTGTTTGTTTGCTTCTCAAAGTACAATTACTTGACGTCGCAATGCTTATCCCCTCAAACAAAATAAAAAGCATAGGAAGGCGCACTCGCAATTTGGGACAGGATAATATAAGGAACAGGGGAGTAGGCCAAAGTATTTTGGTTGAGTTTATTGGCTATGAAGACTATCCACATGAAACGTTAACATGCAACAACTTCATTTGTTTTACGAACTGAGGCACTGATTATAAAGTCTATCAACATCCAGCATTGAATTTAAATAGGTTGATCATACTTAAGAACTGGCAAACTGATCCTCAAACATTGAAGTGCTCCACTTCTTCAACTGATCAACAGGAAATTTGAATTAATGTAAGAAATTAGAATTCTAGAGCTTATCTGTTGAAATGAAAAAGAGTACCCGTGCTGAAAGAAACTTAATCATTACATAATATCATTCAAAATATCAAAATGGTACTTCAAAGTTAAAAGGTAATTTAAAGCAAACGTTTTCGACTCATAAGAACTACATGTTCTCGTTGCCGCAGTTCATTTGTAACCTGAAGATGACCTTATGAGTCGAAAACGTTTGTTTTAAACTACCTTTTAACTTTGAAGTACTATTTTAATGTTTTAACCTTATCGGCGTTTATGCATCCGATATATTTTCATTCACTAATCATTACTGATTTAGCAGTTTCCGTGATTTTCATGGGCTTACGAATGGTTGTTCGTTCGATGCTTGTTCCCTCCAAGTAGTTAACCCGAGAACAGCTTCTGAACAAAAGTGTTTGGAAACATGCCTTTTTTTCCTTTAATGGTCCCACACCACCAGATATCGTCCTCTTCATACTCAAACTCAATGAAATCTCCCTCTTCAAACGAGATTTCCTGGTCTCCCTGTGCCTCGTAGGCGAACAAAGCTTTGCAGTACCTCGGCTTTGGACCAGGTTTCGCCTTTATGACCGGGTCTTCCATTGGCGGGAATTTGTGGTCAGCGGACATGGCTGCAATTAAGATACGTAAAGGCAAGAAATAATATAAAAACAAAATAACAAAGAGCCAGGTAAATAAACTGCAGGATTTGTAGTGAGTGTTAAGTAGTTGGAGAGAATGAAAATAACTGAAAATAGATAAAATAAATTATTAGAAGAAATTGTTGTTGGAGACTATCTTGGCCTTATAACAGAACAGGCGAACTGCTTCTATCATTTACTATTTTCTCCATAAGAAAACAACTTTGGTGAAAAAGAGTCATTCTAAGCAAGAAATAAACCGAAATCTGTTGAACTTACAACCGACAAAATTTTCAAAAGCTCCTTAATAACTGCTTCGAAGAATATTCGGATTTCAAATGGCGCAAAAAAGCGGTGCAAAATTGTAAGATGGCAACACACTAACTGCGAAGCATTGAGTTCTTAAAAAACCAACTTAAAAATACATTGAACTACTAAATGTTTGGGGGAAAACTGACTTCGAAAAGTTGTTTCAAATTTCATCCCCGATGTTCTGGGAGCTTGATTATTGACAATAAATCTAAACACGACTTGCGTCTGGTGGGGTCCTAAGTTTTGTTAGTCAGTGCAATGGCAATATGGTGCAACATCAAGAACAACTTCCCAAGTCAAACAAGATGCTCTGTGACTTTCCGCAAATTGTGCTTGTTCTGTTCAAGAAAGACTGTTCTAGCCTTGTTCTTTATTCAATGAAGTTAAGTACTACTAAATCTTCTCCAATTCCCTAACCCAAGTAACTGTACAAAGTATCGGGAAGATTTTTAAAACTTTTTCACACAGTTTTGGTATTGGCCAATCTTGGTCTTTAACTACCGTTGGTACATTTACTTATCTTTCTCACGAGGGTTGATTATTTTTTTATTGTATTTAAACAAACGGGGGCTGTAATACAGGTTAATTTAGCCCTAACTACTAAAAGCTTTTGAAGTGGTTATTATTTATCCATCCATTTATGTCTCACAGAGCATAATTCACTACTGTCCTACTCAGAAGGCACTTAAATCAATAGTTTAGCGTAAAAACATCGCCATCGGTTACAACCTAACCAGCAACAAAGTGAAAAAGCTTCGTCGTGAAGTTAATTTATTAGAAGAACTGTACATAGTTTCTTAGCTGTTTAAATTGTGTTGATTGCTAGTGTTAACGTTTTGAACGTGTCCAGCCTTACAAAATAGCGCTGTTATTTCTTTGTTAACATTATTTACAGTTTAATGACAGTTTTACGTTATTACGCTTCAGTGTCTTTCATATATTTTGTTAAATATTAAATTAATATCTCTTTAAATATTACAACCAAAAACTCTAATTTGGTCACTAACAACCATCTTGATGATATAACTGAATCTGCCATCTGTGTTAGTAGGTTCCGAATACTCCGTTGCCGTGATGCCAGTAAAGAACTGGTCAGCGGTTCTTACCAGGCGGTAAAGAAGCGGGTGGTCGCATAGCCATTTTTGCTCCACCAAATGAGGTGTCTCTGTTTACGTGGGCGAATGAACCTGCGACGGGTCCGCTAATGTTAACACCGCCCGACATATTCATAGGTGAGACCTTCTGTGTCGACTGTGACGTGTAGTAGTTCTCATATTCTATTTTTGCTTTAGGAGAAAGAAAGAAGTTAATGTTATTCCAGGGTGGAAAATAAGGCAGAGCCGCTAACTGTTAACAACGTGGGGGGATTCATATCTCTATGGTGCAATCACAGAAAATACTCAAACCCCAATCAAGAATGGAAAGGGAAATTCTTGGAGAAGGGGTTGGGGAGGCGGTTTTTTATCTCTAAGTTGCAATCACAGAAAATACTCAAACATCAACCACGAATAGAACGGGAAATTCTTGGAAAAGGGATCAGGGAGGCGGTTTCACACCTCTATGGTGCAACCACAGAAAATACTCAAAGATCAACCACGAAAGGAACGGGAAATTCGTGGAGAAGGGATCGGGGAGACGGTTTCATATCTCTATGGTGCAATCACAGAAAATGCTCAAACATCAACCACGAATGGAACGGGAAATTCTTGGAGAAGTGATCGGGGAGGCGGTTTCATATCTCTATGGTGCAATCACAGAAAATACTCAAACCCCAATAACGAATGGAACCGGAAATTTCTGGAGAAAGGGTCAGGGAGGCGTTTTCTTATCTCTAAAGTGCAATCACAAAAAATACTCAAACCCCAAATATTAACTGAACTGAAAATTTCCGGAGATAAGGGTTATTACTAATTCTACTGCGTAGCCCCAGAAATGCATCTTCCCACCACAACACTGAAGGAATCAGAAGCTCGTTTGTGAGGAGGTACGGGTTTCTACCTCTACCGAGTTGCTATAAGGATTGTTGTTATTCTTGCAGTGCACAGTTAATTTGTCTTAAAACGTTACGAAAAGGGTTCTTGTACTGGGCTCAACACAAAGTTTAAGGATCTGAGAACTTATTGTGGTATAACAAATTAATTTAAGGACATGAACAGCCATGTATATGATAACGTGACAATTAATATATCCACAGTTAGTATACTGTCGTTATTGTTACCAGGCCTCTCGGAGCCAGTCTGTTTCATACTGATGAATAAGTGTATGTCGGACTCCACGCTGCACTTCTCAAGACTCTTGCGCATGTCTTCGTTAATCTGAAAATGAGCAAGTACAACCATAAAACCTATAGCTCTCATGCAGAAAACTTGTTAATACAATTCATTTTTTTTAAACATAATTATTAACATATCTTTATAGTATATAGTATATTTTTTCTCCTATTGTGTGAGATACTATTAAAGACTTTAAATCGAGACAAATTATGCCGACTCTACACTAATGCTTTTTCTCCACCGCTAACATGAAACTCACTATCATTCGTTAGACAACAGTTTTACAATCATAAGTAAAAGATTGGCTAAACTCTCTGTAACCGTAATGAAATTTCTTTCTGGAGTCGCTAGTTTCGTAAGTTCCCGTTACTTAAAACGTGTATGTAATAATCACAAAAAATTCTTGACCATTTCCGTTTTTGGTGCTGGAAATAATGACGGTTAATAACAGTTACAGGAGAAGAACAACAACAAAAATAACAATACTAAAAGCTTTCACCGTGCCTATACATAGTGTCCTTACTAATCGAATATATATACAACTTTAGTATATACAAACCGTAAACGGCGAAATTTGATTGGTTCGCTATCTCGGGCTATTTAACACTTATTCTATTTCAATTTCGGTGGATAGTGGCAGAATATCTACTGAGCGCCGAAGGCGCGAGATAGATATTCATTAAGCCACTATCCACCGAAATTGAAATAGAATAAGTGTTTTAGTATATACCATCGAGGCAGCTGACTAATAGAAATTTCTTTTCAACACAAATAAATGATTTGCAAGGACAAAAAAAACTTTTATTACTTGAATCACAGAGCGTGACGAAACGCGCGCATGAGCAGCTTAACTTACAACAACACGTGGTTTTGACAGCCTGTCAACTACAAAACGCTGTACATTAAGTTAAAGAGAGTGTCCTTAAAGTCTTAAGAAATTTGTGTTTTTATAGCAAAACATCCAGAAACAATCCACAAAAGTTATTCAAGATCGATTTACGTTAAAGTTGAAAATGCAGTTCACGAAGAATTCGCCAGCGATAAAACTCTGTGAATGAACATGGCAGTGTTTTGCCGA
>JAOBRD020140700.1:0-10030 GCA_027575215.2 Hydrozoanthus sils | reverse complement strand
GGGGGAGGGTGGGAAGGGGGAGTTATGAACAAGACCCAGAAGGCACAACACCAATTTTAACTGAAAAATCTTCTCGTCTAAGACTGCATCGCGAGTTGGAAGCGATTGTCGCTTAACAACGTCAAGGGTTGCTACAAGCTCATGAATGGCACCAAATCTTGGGAAGACGCACAGGAAGTCTGTATAGATCAGGGAGGTAACCTGGCCTCCATACTCAGTGATGACGAGCAGACAATGGTAGCGCAAGTAAGTTACCGATTGTATCTGATTTGAAGATGTATTATGCATTCTCTTACGACAATGGCAAAAGCAGCAAAAGGCTAACTGAAAGGACTCCGCTCCTGATTCTGTAGCTATTATGGTAATACTCTGTGTGTAATGATGTTTAATGGTTGCAACAAAAGATATGTGACAACGCACAACGGAATCTTGAAAGAGTGCTCGTTTTTTAATACCTCTTTTTCACACAATAGCGAATATCTTCTTATATTCCACTTCATCTTTCGCCTGCTTGCGTGTTCCGAACTTGAGAATTTGTATGTCGTTGGTGTTGAGAAGTTTTGATTATTCCCCTAAGCCCCAAGCACAACAAAATGTTCAAATGATAGATTCCTGCAACTAAGTTTTATCCTTTTTACATTGCCAAGGATGAAGAAATGCGTTCATCTTTGTTGAATTGGTTTGTTGCATAACTAGGTACTGAATGCCTTATTTTATATTAGATTAAGGAGAGGTTTGATGATGTTAAACTGGAATGCACTGAAGATCAAATTTCGTTTGACCACTTTTAGGTTTACTCAAACGAGAACCTGTGGATCGGTTATAACGACAAGGACAACGAGGGAGACTGGGTCTGGACTGATCGTATGATGTCATCGTATACGAACTGGGACGACAAGTCTCCTAACAATGGTGGGGTAACTTGTGCTATTGTTACAAGGAAAGGAGGTTGGCATGACGAGTCTTGCCGTAACAAGTACAATTTCATATGCCGCAAGCCAAGTAAGTATCGACGTTGATCAATATGTAAAAAGGTTTACTTAGACAGTACGGCGAAAAAAGGCAGGGGGCTTTTCCAAAATGGAGGAATTTTAAACTTTAAAATCATCTTTGCTAAAAAAATTAAATGAAAAAATGCAATTTAAAACTATTTTTTTTCAGAAATTGTAATGGTTATGATTAATTGGTAAGAGGACTTCGTGTTTACCAATTCAGTCTGTAATTATACTCATGATTATTAAAGTGGACTCCTGCTTCGCAGTCGTCTAATTTTGTTAGTCGTTCGAATGATTACAGACCGAACTGGATTCCATTCAGTCCTATTACTATTATACATAGAAGAGCAGTTCGGAGGGAAAGTGGCCCTAACAGATTTTTAAATACAACTGCATTGTGTCTTTTAAATACGTCAACCTTGTAACATTACTTCAGCTCCTCATGTTTCTTTCATTCCATGATTTCAGGTCCAAAGAACCTCCCAAAGTACGTTCATGGTACGTGCCTCGAGTTTGTTATTTAAGTTTTAAACCTTCTCATATTAGTATTTCCTTATTAACATTTTGCTACTTTAACCCTAACCTGGTGGAATTTTGCATTTTGAAACATGTAGCTTCAGTTGACATGTTTTTTTTAGGAAGGTGAACCATAACACGCGAGCTCTACCGCTGGCAGCGCATGCGTAATCAGTACAGATAACAATAGAAACAATATTAGACACACTGCAGTTCATGCGTATTCAATAACGCACATCGGATGTGGAACATCAGAAATTTATTGAACGTTTAATGGTTTTGAAGCAAGGAAACTAACTACAGAAATTATTCGATTAAGAAATTGTTGACAAACTAACAGAAATAAATGCTGTGAATCGTTTGTTTACCTCTTCCATGAAAGTATAGCTAAACAGCAACACAATTTGGTTGTTTCAATACAGACATGCTTCCCCCTGTTGCGACGCTTGTGGCCAACGAGTCTCTCAACCCTGAGCTGGATGACTCCGTCGGCATCGTTGGTAAAAAATCAGGTAATCACAGTTCTTTGATAGTGTTAGTTCTGTTCACACTAACCTTTCCTCAATGTACATGCGCCATCCTTGTGCAGCCTTCTGTTTACAAAGTAGAGACAGATATAAAATCTTTTTCACTTTCCGACACACCCGTCCGAAAAAAAATGGTCTCAATGCCCTGACCAGGACTCGAATCCACTCCTCTTGGATGCTAATTAGGCGCGGTAACCACTACAACCAAAGGGACTCACAATGCTGGCAACATTACAGTTTTACAGGGTTTAGAATTATCAAACATCGTTGATCATTTAGACCCCATTTTTTTTCTTCATTCGTGTGTAGTCTATATCAAGATGTTTTACGTATTTCTTGATGCAGTTTCCTCGTCAAAATGGGTTTCATTTGTACAAGATCATGTATAAAGGTTGTGTTGGTGAAAATAGCCTAATGATTTAGTTCAGACAATCAAATAAGTGCATTATAGTGCTACAACTGTATTTAAAAAAAGATTTTAGTCACTATTTAGGTCTTATGCTATTGAAATTATATCCTTTTATCAAATTTCCAACAAGCCTCGTTTGCATTTTCTGTAAGTATATTAAGTTTATGGTCCGATACAACAACCGGGTGGTGTGCAAAATTACTTACGGGAAAACAGAATGGAATAATACCCGGCAAATACCCTAGATTATGCTTAGAGTTATTCTTGTACTCCAAATATTGGAATTGATCGAAATTGAATTTAGCGTTTGTTGAACCTAAACTTCCCCAAATAGGAGGTCATTCTAACATGCAAAATGTTGACAAAATGAACACAATAGCAGGACCTTTGGAGTCTGGCTAGCGACATAAAATGCGTTGTTTTATACAGTATTTTTCTTTACATGTGCCTTTGTTTTTGTTCCTCTTTAGTTGCACCAGTAAACTTTTGGACAGCACAGAAAATCTTCAACAACAAGATCCACGGCTCTAATCCTATTGCCGTCCATGGCAAGATTCGCTCAATGAATGGTGGTCTGCAGTTGAATGGACAGGACTCATGGTTAGATGCAGGAGATTTCTTTGGGCAGTGTCTTGGTGACCCTGACTTGTGTATTAAGGGATTCTCCTACGCTTTACAGGTACATTAAACTAGCTCATTAAGGTTAAACATTTTGGATTTCTTTCGAGGAAATCTCTTTCTGTCTGTCTGTCTCCCTGTCATCTGTCTGTGTCTATCTATCTTACTATGTAATCAACTTTACCTGGCTTTTTCGATTTTGACTACAGGTCGAAATGCGTTAACTATCAAGTTTTATAACCATTTTTAGTTAAACTTTGACGATGACGTTAAACAGTACAAAGACAAGCGCTATGTTCTGGATTCGAGCGGCGGCTCAAGAGGAATGTCGATTTATACTGAAAAGGGCAACGTGCATTATAAGGTAGTAACATCTGGTCAGACCTGGGACCTGGTGACTGACTTGGTTAGCAATGAGTGGCAAGACATTGTCCTAACCTGGAAGAAGGAAGAAGGTTTGTGGTGGTTTTCTTTTAACTGAGGTTGTTTATATTTTATTTACTGATACAACAATACAAGCTTTATTGACATGACTTTCCAGTATTGTTAAAGCAATTCTAAAGGTACAAACATATACGAAGCAATTTCAAAATAATCTAAAAGGACAAACTTCATATAACAAGAGTTGATTTTTCTCTCATGCAAGGATATATACAGCAAACTTTATACGGAAGATGAAAATTTTGGAAAAAAGTTTAAGATTACAGGAATGAGAGGTTAATGAAGGCAATAACGTCATCAAAATTTGTGTTCCTTTCCCAAAGTAACATTCTACACGCACAAAAAATATCTGTCGCATAACATACCCGAAATTGGGAGGACAGCAACCATCTGAAAGGGTTCTCAATGGCTGACACGTGCTAAAAAGAGTTTTCGGAGAACTGAGCTCACGAACTAAAGTAGCTAAAACGTACGACAACCAAAGGAAAAAGAGATTACTGGTCTGAGACCATTTTTCCCTTGGTAGATAAAAAGCACATCCTTCCTCTGTTACAAATGCGTGCAAAACATTTGTGATAAAGGAACATTACCCAACCTTTGATTCCTAAGGAACTTGTTTAAAATAACAAGTACAACACTAACAACGGTTCTTTTTTTTCTATGAAGGCTTGATGCTGTATGTGAATGGCGCTTTCCGAGACTCGCAGAATGAAGGCACTCCAACGGATCCTGTACCAAACAAACAAGCACGGCTGACCATTGGCCGAAAGAGCGGAAATCCCCCATACAAATATACACGGTAAAATGATTACTCTCTAGGTCAAGCATCGACCCACTGATGATCAAACAACTCCCATTACAACAAAATACAGTTACGTTGAAAAACATTCTTGCATGAAGTAAACTGCTGTTATCAGAAAAGATTGGCTTGTTTTTCCTTGACTTCGCTCTAAAAGATTTTTAATCGAGCAGCTATACTTGATCTTTTATTTTCAATACTAAGTTATTTTTCAGTAGTTTCCTCAAATCTGATTACCTCGTTCATTTTATTCAATCATTTACCGGACATTATCCATTTATTGCGCGTACAATCCGAGCTGTGTGATAAAATGATTTGAAAACTAACAAAATTTGGGTTTGGCGACATTCAGCAGAAGATTACTCTTTATGTACGCCCATAGCTACGAAATTCACCTTTATTCTTACTTGTCTAAGAAGTACATATTCTTTTGATGTATACAGTATTTGACAATAGCAATTTTGATAACGGCCTAAGCACGCCTTTCTTGAATTCTACGCTTATACTAATTACACAGTCTGCTCATATGATTACACAGAACAACCAGCTACGTCAGTAACTTGTAGGAACCAGTGAAAATTTACATGGCTTTGCCGACAGTCTTGTAAGTGATGGAAGCTATGTTTATCTCATATTGAACTTTTACCTTTTATCCCTTAACTTACAGAATGTACATCAGTTCGCTGCTTGCTTTTACGCGGTTTTTGGCACCAGAGGATATCCCCTATGTGTTCACGTACGACGATACAGGTAACGCCTGTCACAAGATAGTTACTTTACTAATATAATATTCATTTATAGACCATTTCCTTAAAGCAAACTTTTACTTGTTCCAGTCCTAAGTTTCGTCAAAATGGCTTAAATTTGTTATTTTAATTGGACAAATTGTGACGGAGCAACGCTAATTTGCCTCCAAAAAGTACTGAAACGAGTTGCACTAGAAAATTTGTATAGTCTGCAACTAGGAAAGAGGGCATGAACCTCTTGCAAGAGTGTTGATCACTCTTTTACTTTGCTCGAAAAGGACTTGGTTCGAGGGTCTTCACCTCTCCCGTACCTCCTACATACTTGTATGGAAACTTGTGTTGTTTACAGCTGAGTAAAGTAACATTGGTCAAGCAGTTATTAAGGCTGAGATTGCCGTAATTTATTTAGCTATACAGTCAAACAAAAAAATTGCAAGTGCATAACAATGCAAATACTAAATTAAATATCCGAAATCTTTCTAAAGTAGTGTTAGCAAGATTCATTTTGAAAATTAGTCAAGCTTGGTATCAGATCGAAATTATTCTTTTGTTAGTATAGCTTCTTTTCTATCAAATAAAATAATTTATTATTTTAAGTCTTTGTCGTCGAAAGTTGAAAAGTGCCGAAATTTTTTAGTGCAAAGTTGCTATTGTTATCATCGTCGATGCACTAAACCGTTCTTATAAAAGCTAGTTGTAGCGTTACGTTTCTGCAACTTCCTATAGCTACATGCGTACAGCATTGATCCCCTAGTAGAAATGTAGCCGATGTAGCTGTCGACAGTCGAACAAGTAATACTTTCCAAAATTGTTTCTTTCATAACCTTTTGACCAAATGGCGTTGCAACATGACAACTCGTTATGGTAAATAACCAAAATAAGCTTTATTTTCCGCTAAATCGACTTCGAATGAACTTTGAGACACCTCGAGTTATCATCTCTTGGATTAATTTATCTCTTTCATGGTTCAGTCGTACCAAGATACATGTGGCTGCTGCCAAAGATTGAGGATGGAGCCATCGCAGGAAGCCCAGATATAGAGGTTCACGGTCCTGTAAAGGCGGTCGATGGAGGGGTCCATCTTGATGGACAGGACTCGCGTTTGAAGATTGGAGATTTTAAGGGCAAATGCATCCACAATCCTGAGAAGTGCATCCACGGACTGAGTTTTAGCTGCAAGCTCAAGTTTGACAGGGTACAGTAACAAAGATAAACTTAAGATAAAAATTCATGTAAAATAGCGACATACGTCTTCGATGTAACTGATCATAATCAGGTTTATGCTTTGGAAGTTTGATTGTGTTTATATGCAAATTGATGCAATTTCTCTGAGCCGGGTACGCAAGTTTTCAAAAGTAATAAAGCAGCAGACCAGCCACGCCACCGGTACGACCAAGTCTCGTACTGCAAGAGGGCGTAGCTAGAGCTGCAGACGTCTTGAAGTATTTTTGTATATCGTTAAGAAATTGAAGTGTACGGGTTAGCTACAGCCTCTGGTGGGCATTCAATCAATTGCATTACCCTACTTACGCGTTTCCCTCTTCTTATTTTTCAGGTTGTGAGGTCTTACAAAACACCGCACTATATTCTAGACTCTGGTGGACACAAGGGAGGCACTAAAGGACTGTCTGCTTACTTACTAAACAATAACTTGTATTTTGACCTGGCTGTTAGCACGCCCGAAGATACTCTTACGTGGACAGTAAGAACCAACATTTACACCGTAAGGTAGGTATTTTGTTGATGAATACGGTGATATGTGAAATATTTATCTCTGAGGAGCAAAACTGAATCCCGCAAAAGTACCTTTTGGAACGCCTTGGTCTCACAAAGAACCTTTTGGGTAGAAAATTTTCTCATCTTTCGGAAAATCTAGGTGTGTTTGTGTTAAAAAAAGCAACTATAAGGTTATCCTAACTAAGTTTTTTAGAGATCTTTGGACAACCGTTGGAGTACCCAGCTTACTCAATTAGAATTTCCTAACGATTTTGTCACAAAAAAAAAACCTAAAAAGAGAAAATTGGTATCTTTTTGTGAACTTTTGGGCATTTAGAGCTGTTTCTAAGAATCGCTTTCAGTGTATCACTCATAACTTTGTTAAAGAGTATGGGGCATGTTTCCTCAGCTAGTCTTCAAAGTGCATTGTGCACATTGTTATAGAGAAGTCCTTAAAATTTGTGATTTGAGATGCCAAGATGTTCAGTTAAGACGTGTAAAGTTTGGAGATGGAAGTGTCTCAATGTCTGTTTCTTTTCACCGCTGTTTGTTAATAAGCTATTTTAGCCACAAAAAAATTTAGTTCTAAATCAATGCTATAACAATTTTTTAATCAAGGAAATATTATGCCGTGAATATAATTAGGGATGTCCGATACGTGGATCGTCAATGTCTATTTCAACGAAGATTTCTAAAAGTAAAGGCATTATTGCAAAATTAAGAAATTATTTACCTACATTTAGTCTAAAAACTTTATTCTATGCACATCAACTAACTCCTATTTACACCATGGTGTGGGGTAATACTTACCAGTCCAATTTAAACAGATTATAATCTATAATTATAAGTAAATATAATTATTTTGCAGAAAAAAAGTTAATCACCATTTCTTAGTCACAGCCAGTTATCGCTATCGTTGATAACAGATTAGCACAATTTAATCACTTTCAACATACCTTAAAATCACTTCCATCACATGTTCACCATAACCACAACCAGTTCTCACCTCATATGTAAATACCAATGGCTTAGGAAGAAATTCCGGATACTTCATTCTTGCATTTTTGTCTAAGAGGACATTTTTTGTTTTATTTTCTAACCAAGCAGCTCTCTTCTTTTGAAGATGGCAGCGTGTTGCACTAACATGGAGTCTAGAGAAGGGACTCTGGCTGTATATTGACAACCAATTTAGGAGCTACACTAAGAGGCCGAGAAGCAGACCACGTGATGTTGTGCAAGAAAGTTCTGACTTTTTGGTTGGTGGAAAGAATGCTGGGGACGAAAGATCTCCAGCCGAGTTCTCTATTGGCTCCATTGGGATTTTTGACCGGTTTTTGGATCCAGAAAAGAAAGAGATTGAAAAAATATTTGGAGGAAAGAGTACGTATTGATATTTATTTGCTTATGACACGAATTCAGTGTTCTACTGCAAACCAAACACTTTTAAACTCTCATATTTTTTGTTATGTAAAAGGTAAAACAAATTATGCCAAAGATCTCGGATGCACGTGCGGACTCAACTTCTTCTTTCTCCTTTTCGCTATCTTGCATTGTTCACTGAAAATACTAAAACCGCAGTAGTTACGCTACGTGTGTTACAAGTATCAAATCTTGTCCCGTCTGGCCGAGATATCTCGGCTGTATGCTTTTACATGCACTAAAGTTGTTTCGGCTTGCCGGGTGTCCCGACTGGCCGAGATGGGAAACTCGGCAAGCCGGGATATCCTGCCTACATGTAAACAAAAAGGCAAAATACAATAGAGACGGGGCAATTCGATCCGTGTAAAGAAGTCCTTGGTCTTTATTTGTTGCTTCTCATTCGTTTGAATTAGTATTTTTTATAAGAACACTTGTTCAAAATTGCAACGTCGTGTAAAAGCTATTCATGTTGCAGACCTAAAAAAACAAAACAAACAAGAGAGCCAAGTAAAACCAGGGCAAATCATGGGCTTTGTGTTTAACAAAAAAAAACTTCGATTTGGTTTAACTTAGCAGTTTTAAAAACAACGATATTAGATGTTTAACACCAAAATGCAACAGTTACTTAACAATTTAACAAGCTGGAGAGTAACACATACCAAGAACGCCTTTCAAATTACGCAGTGAATGAGATGGTATTTCACACTAGCTTGAGTAGCTTGGCTTGTTGTAGGTAGCGTGCATTCTGTATTACAAGTACTTTGAAATATGAAGATAACGAAGCTCTTCAAACTGCTCAAACTGTGCAAAGTTGTTTGTCTCCTCGTGCAAAAAGCTAGTTTGCAATTAATTCTTGCTTCATGAAATAAAGTTTCTCTTACACATCTTTTCATCAAGTAGCTGTGAGTTGTTTGCTGGAAACCTTTAACGTTTCCTATTTACGTCACTTTTTTGGTCGTTGGTAGTATTACAGCATTAACCGCAAACGTGATATTTGTTCTTAGAGCATACTTGCTAATCCGTAATTTGTTTTCAGAAATGCCTTATCCTGGGCTTATTCGCGAGGTCTGGAATGATCTTGGAGGTTCGTCTCTTGCTAAACTTAAAGATGATCCATACTTCCCGAATGATCCATCACTTATTGAGATCATCGAGAACTTTGACTCTCCCTTCGATGTAGAGAAAGACTATGGCACTAAGGTGAGGGGCTACTTCGTCGCTCCAGAGACTGGAAACTACACTTTCTATCTAGCTGGATCAAAATCTGGAGAGCTGATGCTGAGTCGAGATGAAAGTGAAAGTAACCTGACGAGTCTGATCACCCTTGATAAGCCAACAGGCCACAACCAGTGGAACAAGTAGGTCAAAATACATTGAACTCTCGCTAAGACAAACACGTTTGGGTCTATAGCATCGGTTGAAAGTATAAAAAAGTAGGCAACAGTAAATAAACAGTTGTTATTGTCATAGTTTTTCTACCTTTTAAGCAAGTGTAGCATGTTCACAAATATACTTGCGAGCACAACACCACCCAACATATTTGTTTAGTGGTCTCTCTTTATTCTCGCAGCGCACCATGGTATTATTGGATACATCAGAGCAAGCAGTGATTACGAAAGAAAAAAATATATATCACATGAGCAGATTTTAGTGCTATCATGTTTATCAACAAACCAAAAACTATACAATCGCGACGCAGATAAACAGACAAACAGATAATAAATTAGATAGAGAGAGAGAGAGAGAGAGAGAGAGAGAGAGAGAGAGAGATAAATAGATAGATAGATAGATAGATAGATAGATAGATAGATAGATAGATAGATAGATAGATAGATAGATAGATA